>JAJOOH010015578.1:0-26145 GCA_029582605.1 Solanum gracilifrons
CTTGAGAATGATAACTTGGCGAATTTGAGGGCTCCGAACCTATAGTTTTTACACCACTAAGCTATATGCTTAGCGATAGTTGTTTCTATCGTAGGGAAAGTTTGAGAGGATGCTTGAAGTTGGCCATTGAAGATGGATATTTTGAAAGCTTTAAGGAAGATCACATTTGCATATAGGCATATATATTTTGTATAAACCTTGGGACTTGTACATGATCTATGTTTTGTATATTTACATGAGAATTTGAGGGCTGATTTGGTCATGTCACCATGGGTTGTAATATAAGTATCGCTATATGTTTTTATCTTTTCGGGGTGTGTAAACCCAAGTCTTGTAATATACTAAATTTACTATTTGTTTCAAATGTTTGTGTGAAGCATGAGCAGGCTGATTTCGGTACTCGAAAGCTTGTAATATTCTTGTTACTTCATCCTTGAGTGTGAGGATAATATATATACATGAAAAGCTCGTCGATTATTTGCTTAAATTACTTTTCGGAGGTCATTATGAATCTAATCCCTCTACTAGATTATAATCAGTATGCCCTCGTTAATCGCTTTTGAATGTCGCAAGTATAAGTTACGTCTCTTTAAAAAGGGTCGCTACATATGGGACTGTAATTGTTGAGGAGAAGAAACAGAAGAAGATGTTGACATTGCTGAGGAGAAGAAACTGACGAAGAGTAGCAACTTCAGTTTGTTGGCCAGAAGAAACAGAAAGTCTTACTTAGGTTCTGGTGAGCTTTGATAGATGAAGAAGAGAGGATATTTGGCAAGAAAGTTTGAGTTCTGGTGAGCTCCAATTGAGGAATAAGAGAGGAGATTCAGATAAAGATGATGAGCGTAATTTTATTTTAGATTAAAAAGTTTGGGGATGAAAATTGGGTTAAATGATCTGGGTAATATTGGGTTAAATGATCCGGATTACCGGTGGGTTTATTTTTTTAATTAGTTTAATTAATTATTAGGGTAGCCAATAGGATAGCGACATGTCATAAATGAATTTACTAATTGAGGTTATTATTTAGGCTATTAAAGATGAGGGCAAAAATAGAGCCAAAAGGTTGATGTCAAGGGTATTTTAGGTTCAAAAGTAGTAGAAGGGTAATTTTGTACCAATTCGCATAGTTGAAGGATATTTTAGTGCCCTTTTCTGTTTATTAATTAAAAAGATGTTTTATTTTTATGTGTAGGAATAAAAGTGATGAATTTTAAACCTAATGTGATGGTTGCTTTGTATTGAGATAGTGAAATAATTATTGAAATGAATGGATTCATGTATACTGAGTTTGTTAGAACGATTATTAGCATATCTGCTTCATGGAACTATGTGGAATTGATTGAATTGTTGCATGAGAAAATGAGAATAAATAGTGAAAATATTCAAATGGATATTTCTGAAAGATCTCCATGTTCAATTCAAGGTTACAATATAAGATTCATTAAGTTTAAAATTGAGAATGACTAATCTTTGCTACAGTTTTTTTCATACCTCAAAACTTTGCGGATAAGATTGATATAAATATTTTGGAGATGTATGTAAAGACAAAATCAAAAAATCAAAATAATGTATTTCAAATTAGTGGTCAGCATGATTATCACATGAAATTATTGGCTCAAAATTATGAATTTGCCACAGTCAGTCAATATCGTTATTCAAAATCGATTGCTCAACCATCATTCTAATCATTGTCAATGTGTGACCATTGATCATTTGATGAAGGTTCAAGTAGCCAAAGACATGTTGATAACATCCCGAGGGAATATGAGGCCGAGTAAAACAAAAAAAAAATTTTTATTGAATTTCAGAATAATAAGTTGATAACTTAGTTTTTTTGTTACCATACACAAATTCTTTCCTATTAAGAAAATTGTATCTTATGCAAAATACATGATTAACAAATGGAAATATCATATTATTTTTTTAATATTTTCCTTTATTCATATCTTGTTGAGTAATTTATTATTTTATTATTTTATTATTTTTATTTCATGAATCATGATTTAATAATTGTATATTAACTTTTATTTTTTATAACTTTATAAACATTATATTATACATTTAAACATAGATAGTGATATTTTTTAATAAACTAATTTTGTAATTAGAGAGAAAATGAGACCAACATATTGATCTATATAGATTTAAATGCTGAAATTAGTGATGAAAGTTTGGAGGAAGATGAACCTTCAAAAGATGATAATGAAAGTCAATCTGATGAAGATATCAATGATATTATTTATTTTTCTCATTATGACATTGGTGATAATCTTCCTTATATGAACATGATGTGTCCAAAGTGTAAAATCATGATGTACCCTATCTTAGAACATTGAAGAATGAGGAAGCCATTTTCATGTCTACATGTGAATCGAGATGGAGTATTGTTCGGTTTGATCTGAGGATGCCACAATTTTTTTTTAAAATGTATGTTTTTTAGTAGTAAACAAAAAATTAAAACGGATTGTCACAATTTGAATTTTGAAAAATAAAATAAAATTTCAAGGTAGTAACATCAAACAAGAATCTATGGATTGTGAGATGCAAGTTTCATATTTTATTGGGTTGCTTGTGGTTCTTTCAAGGATCAAAGGTTGCAGATAACCTTTGAAAAATAGAAAAGTATATTGAAAATCATAGATGTGAGACTGATGGGCTTTCTAGAGGTCACGTCAACCTAAATAACAATTTGATTGCATCTATGATTTTTTTTTTGGGAAAAATTAGCAATTAAGTCATAATGCCTAACATAATTAGTCAAAATAACAACACTTTAAAATATTTATTTAAAATGGCAGAATGACAATATTTTAATAAAATAATATGTATTCAGATTCTAGTATTTTAAATTAATTTTATTTATGGAAAGAGTCCTATATTGGACCAAATTATATACTAATAACCGTTTAAAGTGAAAAAAATAAAATTAAACCAATACCATTAACCTTTTTTCATCACCATTCACGTTTCTTCCCCAACTTTCACGTTTCTTCACCACCTTTCACGTTTCAAGTTTATCTTTCTTCAAGGTGCTAAATTGTTGTTCATCAAGAAATTTTCTTTATTGTTAAACGAAATATCTTTATTAATTCAAGCAGATTTCTCGGTTGGCAAGGTAGTTTCCATTATCCATTTCGATTAGTTATTTAGATTTCTTTTGATTTGTTTTCAATATCACCGTTTATGGTTTATATTTCGCATTGTACATATTACGAATTTTCCGTCAATTTTTTTATTTTTATGCAAGTTTGTTTACATATTCATCTAATTAATAGTTATGTATTTCAATTATTATTTTGATTTCTTTTGATTTGTTTTCAATATCACCATTTATGATTTATATTTCGCATTGTACATATTACAGATTTTTCATTACTCTTTTTGATTTTTATGCAAGTTTGGTTACATATTCATGTAAAATTTATGTATTTTAGATTTTTAGTCGATTAAACAATTTTTTTTCGATTTTTTTCTGATTTCGTTTTAATATTTCAGGTTTATTAGAATCTACAAATTCATTCATATGTTTATTTTGTTTGATTTTTAATACATTTATATTTGTTTTTAGGGTTTTAGATTTGGGGAAAGCATCACTACAATGTCTGAATCAACAATTTATTTGTGTATTCATTATATCTATATATCAACAAGTTTTACATTTTTTGTTTTTACATTGTATTTCAATCTCAATTAGTATACCAATATGTTTGTATTTCCTTCTTAATATGTATTCATCCTAACTGTATGCTAACATTGTATTTTATTGGGTATTCATTCTGTATTTCAATCTCAATTTTTATGTGAACAAGTTTATAATTCTCTTTTGTTTTGTATTCAACATAATTGTATATCAACAAGTTTTGTATTTTATGTGCCTACTTTACATTTCAAAGTCACTTTGTAGTTCAAATGAAGGGAGTATTTAATTTCTTTTGTATTCACAACTTTATATTCAATCTCACTTTGTATTTATAACTTTGTATTTTCATCTCACTTTTGTATCCATATATTGTTGTAATCAACATATAGTTCACGATCCATTAGTTTGTATTTTACCTTCAAAGTCACTTTGTATTTCAAATGAAGAGAGTATTTCTTTTGTATTCACAACTTTATATTCAATCTCACTTTGTATTTTATAACTTTGTATTTTCATCTCACTTTGTATTCATATATTGTTGTTTCAACATATAGTTCATGATCGATTAGTTACATTAACTTAATGGGATACAAATTATTGTATGCATTCAAACAGAAAAAATAGCTACTAAACTAAAAAAAAAACAATTTCATTCATTATACATCATAATTTGGATACAAAACATCCGAAAAAGCTATAAATCCCAATAAATACAAAGATTTCACCAATTCAATCAGAAAAAAAAACACTCATGTACTCGACATATACGAATATCTCATCCAAACAAATAAGAAAATAAAAAAAATACCTGATTATTTTTCGATTGTTCACTGAATGCGACAAATTTATAGTTGTCAATTTGAAAAATTCTTTTTCAAAAATATGTCGTATTCAACTTGAAGAAGCTTTGAAAGTTATCGGGTGAATGATTCGGAAGACGAACTAAATTATTTTAATTTTTTTTGTATGTTCTTAAGAAGAAAGCAAAAAAACGCTCGACGGAAAGATGGCTATTTATGCTCTTTTCAAAACGTAACTGATTTGTATTTAAAATCTTTTTTACCTTTTTTGAATTTTTTTGTTCCATGATTTTCTCTGTTATGTTATTAATTATTTGTATTCTTTCAAATTAATCAAAATAAAATAAATACATAACTAATCCCTTATCAAACTAAAATAATGACATTTTTAATAAATAATGAAATTGTTGCTAATGAATTTCATTAAAAGCTAAAATATTGTTATTTTGAAAATTTTCCCTTATATTTATAATTGAAATAATTACACACTATTGTAGCCCATAAAGTTATTGTACATAATTTAGTCAAGATTTTCAATGCTATTGGCCCAATAAAAGGAGTTTGAGGGCCCTAGAGAAATGCCATGGGGCCACAACCCCATCCAGACCTCCAAAAAATTCATACTAAGGGTGTATTTGGTATAAAGGAAAATGTTTTCCACAAAAAATGATGTCCTAGAAAATGTTTTATTAGAAACAAGTGGGTTCTTATTTATTTTCTAGTGTTTGATGAGTAAGCAAAAATAATATTATCCCGACTTTATGGAGGCAGGATGAGATATGATGGGAAGTGAGAGTTCGGGGGTGAGGGTTGGAGGGATTCAGCAGGGGCAGAGCTACCTTGCCCGAGGGGTGTCAAGCGACACTTCTTTGTCAGAAAATTATGTTGTATTAATGTTAACACATTTTGATACAAGGTGAAGAGTTAGTGCAATATTAATGGTTATGAGATTGCAAAAGCTCTCAATTATTGGCTGCTTTTTTCTTCATTTATTTTTTTTGTGCTTATTACTTTATATTTTGATACCCCTCAATAAAAGTCTTGAATCCGTCACTAAGATTTGATGGGTGGGAGGAGACAATAAATTTAGAATGGAAGTTATGCAAATTAACATTTTTCCTCATTTTAAGAAACTGATTTTCCTAAAGAAAATATTTCCAAATATTTTGACCAACCAAATATGAGAAAATTAAAAAAAATGTTATTTTCCTCTCTACCAAGCAAACCCTAAGAGTCAAATGATAAATTTTGATAAGATAATCCAACGCGACAAGAATTCTCCCGCAAGATACTAACAATTTCATTATTATTTCTTTTCTTTTTCATTCCATCTTGATGCCAAAAATTTCAAGATTTTGGTGTCCAAAGTACTTTCTGACTTTAGCATGCAAAAACTTCAATAGAAATAGAAACATCACCAAAGCATTCCAAGCCAACCAAATCAATAGGACCGTCTCCATCATAAGACCACTAAAGCAATCGCTTGAGGCTTCAAATATTTTAGGACCCCTAATTTCCTATATATATATATATATACACTAAATGTTTATTGTATTTAATGTGGATTAGAGGTTGCTGTAATAATTGAGAAATAAAAGTGTTTAGTTAATTGTATCATCCTTTCTGAGTGGCTACCTATGTTATTGACGTATTTATATCTTAGCGAATATCATGAATCCACATTATTATTCTTGCATTTACCTTTTTTTATCCTCCTTCCTATTTTTATTCTCTCATTATTAAATATTCTAAATTCTACTAAATGATAAAACATTTTGCATTATACAAAATCTTTTGTTGTGTGTTTATGAAAATATGAAAAGAAAATCTTAGTGTATTCTTTAAATTTCAAGCACCGCAACAAATTAATACTATTTTAATATCATTGTATGAGCTTATCAAATTCAACCAACTATTTCAATATCATTATATAAACTTTTTAAAATTTTGTGTCAGCTTTTATTATTCTAACTTTATATTATATTTTTTTCATTAAAATTTTCATTGTTTACATTCTTACTTCATAAGATTTTCATATATCCAACCTTCTCGAGACTTCACTTGTAGGATTACATTGAATATGATATAATTATATAATTTATATACAAAAACTAAAAAAATAAAAAATAAGGCCTCACTATGAAGTTTTGCTTTAGGCTCCCAAACTTGTTGACACAACCCTGTTAAATCAATAAAACAAAATTTAAATTATCTTTGGTTTGATTTTATTTAAACATTTAGAAAATTGACTTAATTAGTTTGATTTTCATGTCTAGACAAACATCAACAACCAAAATGAAGCAAAGGAAGTACTATTTCTTTTATAATTATTTTCTTGCTAGAATATGTACATCTTTAATTTCTCTCAAGATCTTATTAATGTATAAATACTTGAATGCAAAAAAAAAATGTTTTCCTTCCATGATAGAATAAGTTCTGCGTATACACTATTCTCTCTACATTTTATTTGTGGGATTACACTGAATATATTATTATTGTTATAAAAAATAATATAATTTATATGAGATAACACACATCAAATAAAATTGTGTCAAACTTAAAAATGAAGAGTTTAACTTTTATGCTCTCATAATTATTAGGTCATCTAAAAAACTCCATCTAGGTGAGCTGGCAATGTCGATTCGAATATATAAAAGGAAGGTTGAAGTTGGTAATAATGAATGTAAAAATCCAATAGTGAATAGTAATAATGTAAAAAATATACCATAATATAGAAGTGATTAAAGTTGTTTTAATTTATTATTAATTAGTGAAACTCCAAAAAGAAGGTGATTCAAAGAGAGTTCAAAGGGTAAAGCGTAGTTTTCTGAGTGATTTATGAAAAAAAGAGAGGACTATGTCAACTTGACATTCCCCTCTTCACATTTGTCTATTTCTCCAACTAACTCTCAAAACTTGTTGTCTTGTGCTTTCTCCTGTATGCAACAAAAAATAATATTCTTTCTCCCACCTTTCTTTTGGCTTCAAAACTATATAAAAAGGTAGCATTCTTTCATTTGTAGGAGCCCTTTGAGAGGGCGCGCACCTGCAAGTGCGCGCACCAGAAAAAAATAAAATAAAAAAGTTTAAAAAAATAAAGAAGACTGTCTCTCTTCTCTATGCAATCATGGCATCACAAAAAAACTACAAAAACAAAAACAAAAACAAACATGTCCTCCTCCTTGCTATCATCATGTGTTCATTAGCATTTGTGACAGAGGGAAAATTATCAGAGCCTGAGGTTCTTCTCAAGTTTCGTCAATCATTAAAGTTCGATGGAGATCCCTTCTCGACATGGGATATTAATGTACCACCTTGCATCAAAGAGAACAATAAGCCTAAATGGAACAATCTATTTTGCGAAAGTGGAAAGGTTTATGGTTTGAATCTTGAAAATCTTGGGTTAAGTGGTACCATTGATTTGGACATACTTAAAGACTTGCCAAATTTGAGAACCATAAGTGTTTTCAAAAATAAATTTGAAGGTTCCTTACCAATATTAAATAAATTGCCTGCATTAAAGAGTGCTTATTTCTCAAATAACAAGTTTTCTGGTCCAATTGATCAAAAGATATTTGAAGGGATGAATTCATTAAAGAAACTTCACCTAGCAAATAATGAATTTACAGGACAACTCCCTCCTATTTTTGGTGATATGCCAAATCTAAGGGAGTTGAATATTCAAAACAATAAGTTTGAGGGTCCAATTCCTCCTTCCTATTCACATCTATATTTTCCTGCTTATGATGGTACGTAATTCCTACCTCTTTTCCTTTTTTATATTTCATCTTGTCAATATTAATTATTGTGTCCAATGAATTAACACTTTTTTTGTTTATCATTATGCCATGTTTGTCTTCCAATCCTAGATCATTAAAAAGATCATATCATTGGCTACATAATAAACAAAAGATCATTAGATTCGGGTCATCCATGTGTGTCAACTCGGATCCATGTAAATAATAAGGGAAGAGACACATAACTATTCAGATTATTTCTGAAAGGTATCTTTAGAATTATAAAAGAATTGTCTTAATAGAAACCAACAACAATTTTATTTTTTTTTGAGAAAAAAAAAAACTTGATAGACAATCCTCTCTTCTTCTTTCAAGTTCTTGTGAAAGGATTTCATAGAACAAACTTCTGTAACAGGTACGCGATTTTAGACTATGGCTTAATTAATATGATGTATGTAGTTCGTCTTTATATGTGATTACATCTAGTGAAACCAAATTCAGTAGTGATATATTAACTAACTAAACATAAGTATTTTTCTTCTTCTTCTTATAAAATAGGCAATGATGGTCTTTGTGGTCCTCCTTTAGCAAAATCATGCAATAAGGAAGATGAACAAAAGAAGCAAGAATCATCATCATCGTCATCGTCATCAGGTTGGAAGATTGCCCTTATTGTGGTTATAGTAGTTGTAGTGATAGGCATTATTGTGTTTGCACTAATCAATCGTCGCAAGAAGAATCACCAACAAGAAGTAGTACTTGGAGGATCATCATTAAGTTCTTCCTCACCAACAAGTCAAGACCAAAAACTAATCCCTCAATCTCATGATCATCTAAACAAAATGGAACAAGGCCAATCATCAGCTGCATCTACTCCTGATCGCGCGTCTAATGATGGCGGTAAAAGAGCTGAAGTTGCTGGACAAAAACTTCTATTCTTGAAAGATGACATTGAGAAATTTGACTTACCTGATTTGTTGAAAGCCTCTGCTGAAGTATTGGGAAGTGGAGTGTTTGGTTCAACTTATAAAGCTGCACTTAGTACTGGCCCTGTCATGGTTGTTAAGAGGTTTAGACATATGAATAAAGTTGGTAAAGAAGATTTCCATGAACATATGAGAAGGCTTGGAAGATTGAGTCATAAGAACTTGCTTCCTGTTATTGCTTTCTATTATAGGAAAGAGGAGAAGCTTCTTGTCTTTGAATATGTCAACAATGTCAGCCTTGCTGTTTATCTTCATGGTACCTATCTCTACTCTCTTTTGTTTCAATTTGTTTATCTCGTTTTAACTTGACATGCAGTTTAAGAAAAAAAAAAAAAAACCTTTGAGACTAAAGATACTTAAAATGTAGTAGAATATCCTTTAATTTAATTTTGTGGTATGAAAAATTTCATCAGCAAAGTTGGAATTAAAAAGTTCCCTAAAAGAAGAAGAAGAAAGAAACATTCTTTTTGAAACCAACTAAAAAGATAAAATAGAGTATTAATTATCCTTTCTGTCCCAATTTAAATGTCTTACTTTCACTCTTGTTCTGTTTTAAAAAGTGTGTCGGTTTCTATATTTAGTAAGTTTTAAAATTGTGACATTCTACCTGCTTAGTTTAAGACCACAAAACTAAAAAAAAATCTTTATTTTTTTTAAAACTATTTACTCACTTAGATTAAGACACTTAAATTGAAAGGAAGGATGTACTCCCTGCATCTATCTTTACTTGTCCAGTATATGGGATGTCCAATAATACTTGTCCAGTTTATAAAACCAATGAATAATTTTTCATTTTATGTCTATTTTACTTTTGCTATTAAATACTATTCATTTTTCAATGTTTAAATGACTTATATTTAAATAAGAGTGATTTAATAAAATTACCCCTGTTATTTACTGCTTCATAATCCATGTGCCAAGTCAGTAGTGTACGACGGACAGAGGGAAAGGGAGTAATATTTTGTTCATAGTTTTGACCACCTTTTCATGATTTTTCAGGTAATAGCAAATCACGTGGTAACCAAAGTCTTGATTGGCCAACTCGTTTGAAAATTGTGAAAGGAGTAAGCAAAGGAATTTTATACCTTTACAATGAGCTACCAAGCTTAACATCACCTCATGGTCACCTCAAGTCTTCAAATGTTCTTCTAACTGAAAACTTTGAGGCAGTTCTCACAGACTATGCCTTACTACCAGTAGTAAATGCTGAACATGCACATGAACACATGATCTCATACAAAGCACCAGAGTTAAAACAACCAGGCAAAATCAATAGAAAAACTGATGTTTGGACACTTGGTATGTTAATCCTTGAGATCTTGACTGGAAAATTCCCTTCAAATCTTTTAGGCAAAGGAACACAAGATAGCGATGATTTAGCGACATGGGTGAATACTACTCTTGGAGATGAATCATCAGAGAAAGAAGTCTTTGATAAAGAAATGAAAGGAACAAAAGATTGTGAGAGTGAAATGATGAAGTTATTGAAGATTGGACTAAGCTGTTGTGAGGTTGATGTGGAGAAGAGATGGGATATAAAAGAGGCAGTTGAAAGGATTGATGAAGTAAAAGAGAAAGGTGATTTCAGCTCTAATGTTGCAACTAATGAAGTTGACAATCTGCATACTTCAAGATAAAAAATATATTTTTGATTGATAAGCTCATGATCATAATATGGAAATTTTGATTATATTGGATGCATATTGCATGACTATATATACTTTGGGTATATGATTTTGTTTTGTCATGGTGGAGGATAAATTGAACCATGATGTGGGGTTACTACAAAACAAAAAAAGAAAAAAAAAAAGAAAAAGAAAAATAAGTGATAGAAAAATGAAGTTACTTAATTTTTGTTTGCATATTGTAAATTTGTCCTTTATGAATCTATAGTCTAGGTGTGTTTCTTTTATTTTATTTTTTATTCATTCATCAAGCTTATTTGGGACTTGCTTTGCAAAATTGGCATCTATAAATAAATAAAAACTATATTATGTTTGTATATAAGAAATTGGGATGACTTTTCATTCATCTTGTTATTCATTTAGGCAACCTAATTAAGCACCTCAAATTATTAACATTAGGTTGCCTCATTGAAAATTTTTCTATCTCCTTTGCTTTTATTTGTCCAATCAATATACAAAATCATTATATAAATCTATTGAAATTAGACCAAATATTTGTAGGGTAGGAGAAAATGAATTAATTAGTAATTCCATTTGAAGTTGCTTGATGACTCCCAACTATGTTCTACTAAACAAAGGGATAGCTACAAACACTACTAGAAATTAGACCTACGACAACGATATATATTACAACGGTTCAAAAAATATTTTCATAGATCTGAGATGTTACAATATCACCCCTTATGGATATTCTTCCTTTAATGATGACCAAACTAGAATAGTAAACTCAACTTACTTCTCTGAACTGAACTTCTTTTGAGATCACAACCGATAGAAGAAAACACAAGGCATAGACATTATGAGGGAAATAAAACACTCAAATAGAAGCATTAGTGTTGAATATGAAATGAGAGAAGGACTCTTACTTTCAATACACCATCTCCCCTTTGTTCAAACACCATATACTTTTGCTTATGAACTTCTTCCTTTAACTAGAGCAACATGGGTCATTTTTCTAATTTTCTTTGACCTCCATCACTAGGAGTAATTCAACCCCATTATGAAAAGAGTGCATTACGCTAAAGTGCAAGCATGTGCACTGTAATGATCTTATCGGTCATTTTTTTTGTTTCCCTGGAAATTACCATTTTTCCCTCTCATGATTGGCCCCGAGTCTTCTATGATTGAGTTTTGAAAATTTGATTTTGAACTTTGAATTAAAAGTTGAGAATTTGGTGAGTTTTGAGTTTGAAAGACTAAGTTGTTAAGAAAGTGGTTTTCGGTGTCTTTTGGAGTTTCGAGTCTTGGAATGGAATTTCATCAATTCCATCAATCGCGAAAGGTGAAATCTAATCTGTGATAGTTATCGGTTTTGATGTCTTTTTGAGGATTTGAGGTCCTAAGTTGTGAATTTGTGGAAATTTAGTCTTTGGGTTGACTTTGGTCAGCATTCGGGGTTTGGATGCTCGGATCAAAATTCTGAGAGTTTCGTTGGGTTCAGGGGATGCTTTAGGGGTAGGTGAGGTCTTGATTTGTTTTTGAGAAGTCTCAATC
Organism: Solanum gracilifrons; assembly: GCA_029582605.1. Lineage (NCBI taxonomy): Eukaryota > Viridiplantae > Streptophyta > Magnoliopsida > Solanales > Solanaceae > Solanum > Solanum gracilifrons. The sequence continues at coordinate 12,343 of JAJOOH010015578.1, forward strand.
TTTTTTTAGTCTTTTTAGGCGTTGAGTTAGTTTCTTGTGATTTTCACGAATGTCGGGTCAAGGAGACCTCAGATCATGTTTTGATGGCTTTATTGAGTTCGAAAACGTCGAGTATAATTGATTTGCATACGTGATTTGTATTCACGAGGTTCCGAATGAATCTCGAGGGTCTTTTTGATGATTTTGAATTTGGTTGGTTTCTGGTTTTGGTGCATGACCATTTTGGTTATCGCGAGGCACTCTCGTCGCGATCACATAGCACTAATTTGAGGTGCATCACGATTGCGGGGTCTTTTTACGATTGCGATGGCCAACTTTAATGAGTTGATTGTTTTTACTTATCGCGATCACATGACTCTAGGTCGCGATCACGAAGAGTAATTGAGACTTGGGCAGAATATTCTCCTAAAATCAGGGTTTCAACCTCATTCCACCATTTTTGAGTTTTGAGAGCTTTGGGGTGGCGATTTGGACCAGATTTTCAAGGAAAATCATTTGGATAACGATTCTTAACTCTAAATCTTCAATTACCCACTATTATTTATGGATTTATGTGCTCAAATCAAGCCTTTGAAATGAGAAATTCAGGGTTAAGAACCCAAAAACTCAGTAAAATAGTGATTTTGAAGTGGTTTTAATCCTCTTTTTAAAATGGTTTCTCTAATGAGTTCCTAAACCCTTAAACATCATTTCAAGTATTGTTTTCCGGATTTAAACCTTCATATTGAAATTGAGTTTTGAGTTGATTGATTCATTTCTTTACATAATTGATGTGGGAATTGTTGTTTCCGATGAGTGATTGTAAATACTTGATTATTATAGATTGTGTGGCTTCAGATGTAATTAGGAAGGGCAAAACTCAAGATTTGGATTGATTTAAGGAAAATGGCTTCCTAACCCTCATATTATAGTAAACTTCGTGTACTTCCTTCGTTACTTGTGTCTTGAGAGTAATGGGGATGAGGTGAAGGATTTAAATTGTCCATTTGATACATCTAAATGAATAAAATTAAAGGGGTTGAAATGAAAAGTGCTATGTGATGAACATGATAATGTGAATTGCCTTATTGTGACCCTTGTTGATTGATTGATGAAATGCTTGAAAGCATGATTATGGACTTGAATTGTATGGTTGGTTTTCTCTTCTGTGTGGTGTGATATTGCTTATGTGCATTGATTGTGAACACCGTGATGATGTATGATGCCGAGGTATTTTTTGGCAAGTGTTATGATGTCGAGCTCTATGCCGGTGAGTGTTGTGATACCGAAGTCATTTTCGGCAAGTGTTTATAAAGCTAATGGGAAATGTATTTGGCTAGTGATGTAAAGCTAATGAGAAATAGTTTCGGTTAGTGATGTAAAGATGATGGAAAATAGTTTTGGCTAGTGATTTGATATAAAACCGATGGGAAATGGTTCCGGCTAGTGATATTGTGCCGATGGAAATAGTAACGGCAAGAGATTGATTATTGTGACTTGATGCATTTGATGCTTATGTGTGACTTACTTGATACTTGAGATTGATGTACTTGTTGCGTGTGACTGAACTACTTGTCATTGAGATTGACTTATTTTAATTGTTTAATTGTTGAATTGTGGGGTTTGAACTTTGAATATTGGCCTTGTGAGCCGTGTATTGTAGAATTTCTAGGTTGGGATGATTTATGTGCAGGTTGTAGTTTGAGGAGGTTCGATTGGAGTTTAAGAGGTATTCGATTTCTAGCTAGCTGCTTTGTTTAGTAGGTTGCTTGATGGGTGCTGTGTTGTTGGTACTCACCTCTTATTTCTACACTTGTGTAGGTTTCCGAGCCCGGACCCGTGTGATCTTCTTCTTCCTCTCCTTACAGCTGAGGCTCGTTGAAAGATCTGAGAGGTATCTGTTTGTCATCCTGGCGGGCCCTCTTTTCCTTTTCTTTAAGCTTTGTTCCACTTGAAAAACAAAGACTGAGACTTGTATTTATCTTTTGAGTTCTGTATTTACTTTAGTGGCTTGTACACGTGACAACCAGGTTTTGGGGTATTGTTTAGAATGAACAAGTTTTCCGCCTTTGTCTTATTCTTGCTTTACTGTTTCCCGCATTTTTTTTTGCTTTCATTGGGTTGAGACTGACTTTTCTTGGTCGGAAAAGAAAAGTGCCATCACGTCCATTTTTGGATCGTGACATGCACTTCCTTACCCAAATATTTATTTCCCTCCTCTAAATGAGCAGTGGATCTCATAGATGATATTCTAAGAGCATCAGCAAACATTAGCCTTACTTGGGTGGTAGAGAATACTCATTTCATATTTCTTAAGCAATTCTAACCATCTTCTCTATCTAAGGTCCAATTCCTTCTGACTGAAAACTTACTAGAGACTCTTGTGATTAGTGAATATATATCCACATGCACTCTATAAAGATAATGACGCTGAATCTTTAGTCCAAATACTACAATTTCCAACTTGAGATCGTGAGTGGGATAATTTCTCGTGTGTATTAAGCTATCTGGAAGCATAATTTATAACCTTACCATTTTGCATCGAAACACAACCAAGGCCCATTATGGATGCATCACAATACATAACAAATTCTTTTATGCCTTTTGGTAAGATCAACACTAGGGAAGTAGTCAATCGAGTTTTTGATTCCTGAAAGCTTTTCTCACAAGCCTCTGACCATTGAAATTTAGCCTTCTTCTAGGTCAACTTAGTCAAAAGAGATGCAATGGAAGAAAATCCTTCTATGAATCTTCTATCATATCCGGCCAAACACAAGAAACTCCTAATATCAATTCTTTACAACTTTTATTTTTTGAGAGTCAACCTGGATACCTTCGTTGGATACCATGTGCCCTAAAAATGGCACAGACCTTAACCAAAATTCACACTTCAAACACTTAAATAACTCGCGATCTTTATGAGTCTGAATAATATTATAAGATGACTATCATGATCCTCCTCACTTTTGAAGTAGATTAGGATGTTATCAATGAATACAATAATGAACATGTTCAAATAATGCTTAAACACTTTATTCATGAAATCCATAAGTGCTACAGGAGTGTTAGTCAAACCAAAAGACATGATGATAAATTCAAAATCACTTTCTCTAACTTTCAACTTATGATAGATTCTAGGTTTATCTTAGAGAAATAAGTGGCACTCTGAAGCTTGCCGAACAAGTCATCAATTCTAAGAAGAGGATACTTATTCTTTATGGTAACTTTGTTTAACTGGCGATTGTCGATACATATTTTGAGGAACCATATTTCTTTCGCATGAAAAGGAATGTAGCCGCCAAATGTGAGACACTTGGTGTAATGAAACCTTTATCAAGGAATTATGAGTGTATCTTATTATGAAAAGGGCTTTATTATGGAAAGGACTTTATTAAATCACCCATGCAGAAGTCTAACAAATTATGAGTGTATCTTATTATTTCACTTTTTATTTAAGAAGGAATATATATTTTCATATATTTATTTGAATTTATTAGATTTCTTCTAATTTATGAAAAGGGCTTCATTTTTGTTTTTGGGACTTGTATAGAAAATTTCACACCTATTTTTGTATCGTTTACGAAAACAATTACTATCGTTCAAGATAAAAACAAATACACTTGAAATATCACATGTATAACATTCTACACACATTTTTCTCACTTGTATAAAAAATTCCAGAACTAATTTTGTGTCGTTCAAGAAAATAATTATTACTATTCAAGAAAAACTAAATTCTTCTGATATCTTACATGTATAACGTTGACAACATGTATTTCAAAAACATCACCTAGAATGGAGATTCCTTTATAGATGATCAGTAAATAGACATGTAGAGGTAGTGTGTCATTGGAAATAGGAAAATAGAGTAAACAATGATAGTAAGAGTAAAAAATGTATTATAATCTTCAAACACCTTAGACATGAGGGAAAAGGGAAATACAGAAAAACAAAGATAATAAATTTTAGAAATAGATAAATATAAGTTCATGTGAGATTGTTACGACCTAAAATTTCAGGTTGTAATTTCACCTACCAAAAATCCTTGGTAGCTATGTCAACCATCCACCAAACACAACAACACGAAAAAAAATGCAAAAAAATTAAAGCAATGTAGTAGATATCTAACTTTCATTATCAAACACATAAAATGTGGACAATGATGTCTTCTTTATGGTATTATTTAAGAAGTTTATGTAATGTTGGTAGATCATGACAAAAAGTTTGTTACTAAGATTATTGAATTGTTAGAGTCATATGAATATAGAAGTCATATCTCTTAAAAGAATATAGAGAACTTATAATCCTCAAACAAGAAAAATCATTTTAAAGAAAATTAGATAAAATTTAGTTAAGTCAAACAATAATTATTTAGAGATATCACCTTTTATTTATATTCATAAGACTCTAGCAACTCAATCACCTTAGTAAAAAAACTCTTTGTCATGATGATTTACCAGCATCACACAAGTTATGGATGAAAAACTTATGTTTAAAATTGACAAGTGGTATAGTATTTGACCAACTCAAATATAAAGAGGAATATGCAAATATATCAAAAAATTCTTTAGCATTTATAAGAGTTCTTCCAATATTAGAAGAGGGCTATACTTTTATTTTTTGGGACTTGTACAAAAAAAATTCACACCTATTTTTGTGCCGTCCATAAATATAATTATTACCATTAAGGATAAAAACAAATTCATGTGAAATATCGCATGTATAAAATTTAGAATACCTTGTTTTTTTCATTTTTATAAAAAAATTCACACCTACTTTTTTTGTCGTTTAAAAATACAATTATTACGATTTAAGATATAAGCAAATTCATGTGAAATATCATATGTATAACATTCAAAATACATTTTTCTGCATTCCTATAAAAATTCCCGGCCCTAGTTATATGTCATTAATGAAAATAATTACAACTATTCAAGAATAAACAAAATTATGAGATGTCTCACATGTATAACGTTCATTATTCTAAGAGCATCATTTAGAATAAGACAAAAAAAAATTAAAAAAGATATTCCTTTCGTTCATATTACTAACACAAATATGTAGAGATCGATAGTATGTCAATAGAAACATAGAAATGGAGAAAACAATGATAGCATATTATGCTCAAACTTCATTATTTTTCACTTAGTATCTCCTCACAACCCTGAAACAAATAAAAAAGAACAAGAAGTGAAGAAAAAAAGAATTTAAAAATACTTGGGTTGTCTCCCAAAAAGCACTTGATTTAACATTGCAGTGTGATGTATGTACCTCATTTTTCTACCAATGTCTGGGGGTACAACTTCCTCACATGAACCTTCAACCAACTTGTTCATGGATTCAATTACTGACACCATCCTACACTTATCTTGTGGTTTTATCAGTTTGCACACATCAAATGTCACTTCATCATTCCCAACTCTAAACTTGAGTTCTCCTAGATCTACATCCATAAAAGGACGCTCAGTGACAAGGAACGATTGGTCTAATATTATAGGCACCTCAATATCGACATCACAATCCAACACAACAAATTCAGTCGAGAGAATGATGGATTTGTTGACTTTGACCAATATGTTAAAGAGAATCCCCACCAACTTTATAAAGAGGTCAACCATTAGAAACCTCATTGAAGTGGGTTTAGGAGTTACTAGACATAACTTCTTGAAAATCACAAGGGGCATCAAGTTCATACTTGCCCCGTGATCACACAATGCTTTGTTAAATAAGTACATCCTAATGGTGCACGAAACTGTAAAAACTCCTAGAACCTCTCGCTTTGGAGCTAAGTTACTTGCCATGACAACACTGGAATGATGTGACAGCTCCATTGTGCCCATATCAACAACTCTTTTTTCTTCAGTAACTCTTTCATGAATTTAGTATACCCCAACATCTTCAAGAGTGTGTCAACCAATGATATATTGACGAACAATTTTCAAAACAAATCCAATTTTTTTTTGAATTGATTGTCATCTTTCCTTTTTATTAACCTTTGAGGTACAGAGGTGGACACTTAGGCACATCACCCTTAGTGGTTTTGTTCTCCTCGACGTCAACTACCACAGTAGGATATTCGTCCTTCTTTTCTTTTTTCGTGCGCACATTCTCATTATTCATAAAATCACAACAATTGGTATAGGTGTACTAAGTTTCACCCCCCATCATCCAATTTTTCATTCACAACTCTCTTGGGTAAACATTCACATTATCAAGCAAATTTCAATTCTAGTAACTATTGTCATACAATGACCATCATTCTTAGGATTACGAAGATGCCACTAGGAAGCGAACATTTGGCCCTTGGCTTCTTTTGCACCGAGAGATGGTTCATTTGAGATTCTAAATGCTTAACAAACAAAACTAGAGCACCCCGTGGAGAGATACTTAGCCGGATGAAACCCATATCCAACAATTCTTTCAATTGTTCTTTTAACTTCTTTAATTGTTCCGGAGCCATATGATAAGGAGGAATATAAATAGATTGCGTATCTGGGAGAAGGTCAATATCGAAGTCTATGTTCCATTTGGGAGGAACATCAGGTAAATCATCGAGAAACACTTTCAGAAACTCTTGAGCGATGGGGACCGACTAAAGAGTAGGGGTTTTAGAATCCATACACCTACCCCGAAATAGACTGTATGTTCAACCCTTAGAAATCATTTGTCTAGCTTCAATTGATCGAAGCGAAATGAGAGTTCATTGTTTGGTCAGATTTGATACATCATTTTTGAGTTCTTTGTACCCCGTTGTCTGTTGAACCAAACCTCTTTAGCACACAAGCTAGCATATCATCGTCTTTTGATCTCATAGGGTCACTCATTTGGTTGGTTAGGCAGAGCTTCAGCCTTTTGAGGAAGCATGTTTTGAACTTCGATGGTTGTATCTATCATGATTTTCTTGATTTTCTTCTCAAGGACGCCAAGAACCTTGGTTGGTACCTTGGTAACCTAGGCAAGATAAAATTAAGACACATATGCGGCCTATTCCTCATGAGATGCTGTCCCATATGATCCAATGGCATTCACACTTTTGTTTTGTTCCCCATCATAAGTTTAGCCAAAAGTTTCACTTGCATCATCATCTTCGACATTTGTTCATATCTTTCCTCGTCTTTCCTCCTCATGTCATTGGTCATGCCCGTGGTTTCTAGATAGACATGGTTGGTTTTGTAAGGAAGACCAACGCCAAATCGATACAATGTACATCGGCGGTTTGGCATGGATTGGATCACGACACTAGAGGACAGGGTCAGTTAAAACTAAGGGATAACCTACTCAGATTGTGAGTTTCAATAAATTAAAAGACGACAAAGAATGTATTTTGTTTAAAAAAAAATGACAGACCGGGTCGACTTTTAGAAATACACATAAAGAAAATATAGTTAGTTGGAATCAAACCAAGATATATACTTTTACATAGAAAAATTCTACCACTAGACCACAGATGCTCTGTGATGAAATATTTTCATATCTATCAAGGAGGGAAAGTTTTTACCCAATTTCTTCCACGAGAAATTTTTCCATACACATGTCACATATTCAAATATAATTTAGATTACACAGAAAAAGACTGTGGAACTGGAAGACAATTGTGTGAACGGATTTGCTCGTGGAAAGTGCAATCTGCGATCGTGGTCACACTTCAAGAGGTAAGCATCAATCAATTTTATGTTTGATTAAAATCTATAATTATGTATTATTATACATATTACATTCAAATTATCCTAACTATTTACTTATGTTGCTTATTTTTATATTCCAACAATATCTTCATATATAATGGACAAAATCGAACTTCTTTGGAGGATATTATATGTATTTTTCCAAACTACTATACACACACCCTCACCCTTTACATAAAGCGTAAAGTATTAAAGATGTCATCATTACTCCCCAAGAAAAGGTGAAACACAAACCTCTTAATATCTCACCATCACGACAATGCGCCTAAAGTTTTTTTCCCCTTTTCCAATTCATACTTCTCCAACTTGAGTTTTAATTTTTTTTATTTTTTCACTCGGTCTCCAGTATTTGTATTGGAGTCCGACTATTATGAATTTGTGTTGCATAGGGCTCCATTCAGGAGGACCGTTCTCTATTAAGAATTTTCAAGGCTCGAATTCAGAACCTCTAAATTTAAGGGAGGTATAATGTAACTAAATCTATTGCACCAAATTCTTTGATGGTTCTAACTTGAGTTTTGATAATTTAAAACTTGAAACCAATACTATACTATGCCTTTTAATTCATTGGAGAACCTAAAGAATATGCTCATCTTTTTTTAGTTTCTGGGTCTCACATTGTGCTTCCCCCTCTATTTGTATTAATTTATATTTTTAATAATGCAAAGTGGAAAACAAGATTGATCGTTTTTTTTTAGTACCCCACTTGTTTTAAAAAAAAATGGAATAGAATAATTTAATTAGTAATTGATTAAGAAATGTATCAATGATTCATATTGATCAATGGAAGAGCAAACTATTGATTCATGCACTTAATGAACTAATTTTATTTTATTTGCGTAATGGTATTTTATGGTAGTGGGTTACTAACTGATCTTGTCAAATAAATTAGAAACATCACTACCTTTATGAAGACAACATTATGATTATTTTTCTTTAATCATAATGTACATTGGCAAATGGGAGGTCTACATAAATATACTTATTTCCTCTATATATATTATTAAAAGAACAAAAAAAACCTTAATTATATGAAATTGAATAAAATGCTCTTAGTTATCAGGTTGGTCTAAAAATCTCCTATTGTCAATAGTTTGGTCTAAATTCTCTACGGCTAATAGTTTGATCTAGAAAACCTTTATTCTTACTTAATGTCACACTCCGATCCTACACCCTGGGTGGGACTGCACTCGAGAACCATTGCTGGCCCCAAGCAAACCCTTAACCTGACTTAACTCTTAGTGGAAGACTTAAATAACATGAAACAGTCTCAAAAGATAAACTCGTGCAATAAACTTATAATGTCTTAAAAGAAACATTCAACCGGCCAAAAAGGCAACTCAAGTCTTTAAACATTTAAAGCTGAAAATGGAAAAGACTCATGAACTACTTGACTGGTGCTACTTCCTTGGTCCTCAACTTGCGAACCTGGCGATCTAGAATCTGAATAGAAATCTCCTCATAAGATAAGCTATCCTTAATACCAATATCTTCTGTAGGTATGATAAGTGAAGGATCGCCCATACACTTCTTCAACATAGAAATGTGAAACACTGGATAAACTGCTGCTAACTCTTGCGGTAGCTCCAATTCATAAGCTACATTACCAATTCTCTTGGATATTCTATAAGGACCAATATACAGGGGATTAAGTTTCCCCTTCTTACCAAATCTCATAACACTCTTCATGGGTGAAACCTTCAAGTATGCCCAATCATTTACTACAAACTCTAAGTCTCTTCTCCTAACATCTGTATAGAATTTCTAACGACTCTGGGTTGTTTTCAACCTCTCCTCAATAACCTTCATTTTCTCCATAGCTTGATGATCTGGTCCTATCAACCCAGCTTCACCAACCTCAAACCATCTAATAAGAGATTTGCACCTTCTCACATAAAGAGCTTCATAAGAATCCTTATGGATGCTAGAGTGGTAACTATTGTTGTAAGAAAACTCTATAAGAGGTAGGTGATCATCCCAATTACCTGTGAAATTAATCACACAAGCCCTCAACATATCTTCTAAAGTCTGAATAGTGCGCTCTACTTGACCATTTGTCTGAGGATAAAAAGTAGTACTCAAGTTCACCTTCGAACCCAAACCTTTCTGGAAAGACTTCCAGAATTGTGCAGTAAATTGTGCCCCTCTATCTGAAATAATCAAAACTGAAACTCCATGAAGTCTCTTACTACCTCTTGAATATATAATTTGGCATAATCCTCTACTGAATGAGTAGTCTTTACTGGTAAAGAGTAGGTTGATTTGGCCATTCGATCAACAATCACCCAAATGAAATCATGTTGTCTGCGAGACCGCGGTAAACCAGTAATAGAATCCATATTGATCATCTCCCATTTACATTCCAGAATCTCTATATTCTGAGCCATACCACTGGGCCTTTGGTGCTCTACTTTAACTTGTTGACAATTCGGTTACTTAGCAACAAACTCAGCAATACCTTTCTTCATACTATTCCACCAATATACTTCTCTCAAGTCGCGATACATCTTTGTGGTACCAGATGGATAGAATATCTGGAGCTATGAGCTTCCTCTATGATCCTCTCTTGGATTTCATCCACCTTTGGTACACACAATCTACCTTGATACCTCAATACACCATCTCTCCCTTGTTCAAAAGTCATTACTTTTTGCTTATGAACATTTTCCTTCAATTCAAGCAAAATAGGATCTCTTGGTCTTGTTTCTCTTTCACTTTTGACACTAATGATGATTCAGTCCCTTTCATCACCACCATTCCACCTTCATTGGAATCCAACATACGGACCTCCAAACGTGCAAGTCTGTGTACATCTTTGGCTAACTCTTTCTTTTCTTTCTCAACATGGGTGGTACTACCCATAGACAACTTGCTCAAAGCATCAACAACTACATTAGCCTTACCTGGGTGGTACATGATATTCATGTCATAGTCCTTGAGTAACTCTAACCACATCCTATGTCTGAGATTAAGCTCTTTTTGACTGAACACATACTGAAGACTCTTATGATCGGTGAACACATCTACATGGACACCATAAAGGTAGTGATGCCATATTTTCTAAGCAAATACTATAGCAGCCAACTCTAAATCATGGGTTGGGTAATTCTTCTCGTGAACCTTAATCTATCTTGAGGCATAAGCTATAACCTTGTCATTCTGCATCAATACACAACCAGTACAACTATGGACGCATCAAAATATACCACAAAACCTTGTGTACCTTCTGGTAAAATCAATACTGGGTAGTAGTCAACCACTTTTTTAATTCCTGAAATCTTTTCTCATAAGTATTAGACCATTCAACTTAACTGCCTTCTGAGTCAACTTAGTCAATGGGGATGAAATGGATGAGAACCCCTCGATGAACCTTCTATACTATCCATCCAACCCCAAAAAACTCTTAATATCAGTCGGAGATATGGGTCTAGGCCAATTCTGCACTGCCTCTATTTTCTGAGTATCAACTCTAATTCCTTCATCGGAAATAATGTGGCCTAAGAATGTCACAGATTCAAGCCAAAACTCACACTTAGAGAATTTATCATACAACTCTCTATCCTTTTGTGACATCTCACAAGTTGAAATAACTAGGAAGAAGTAAAGAATTGGAAATAGTCATTTTAGGAAAGAATGAAAATCTGGAAATTTAGTTAAGTTAGGATAAATTGAGTTTTGGTCAATTTAAAATGGCCATATCTCATAGCTCAGGATTATTTAGATGTACTTTTAGATATAATTGGAAAGCTCTTGGAATAATATTTCCAACGCCCCTGAGTTTGTACGATTCCGAGTTTGTATGAGTGAGATATGCCCTTTGGAAGTTGACTTGTTCAAATAAGGAAATGTCCAATCCGGATTTTTAAAGGGTGTTTCGGTCTTTTCCATACCCTATTATTTTAATTCGTTTTTGGTGAATTAATTAAGCCTCAAAACTGAATTGGTTCAGTTTAGGAAATTGGAGATTTACGCTAGGGTTTTTGGAGAAAGAACGCAAGAGGAGAAAAAAGGAGAAAGAGCAAAGTTCGTCGTTCTTGAAGGTTTAGCTTGTGGATTTCAACAAGGGTTAATCCCTAAAGAGGTATGTCAGTCTTTCATAGCGTTGGGTTCATTCACCCACACGTCAGGCATGTTTATTTCAACGAAGTTGTTCTAGAAAGTTGATGAATCTTGAATGGTGTTCTTGAATTTGTTTTTTCGTTCTTGAATTGGGCTGAATTGAGGGGTTTCTAAGATCTTTACTTTGAGTTTTAGAGTTGTTTTGAGTTAGGTTCATGGGTACATATGCTGGGAATCTGAATCTAAAGAAAAGTTGAGAAGAACAGTCGAGTTTAGGTGAATTGTGACTGGAAAACGAAAAAAGGAAAAGTCGGGCGAATCTGGGCAGTGGGGCCGTGTCGCGGACCTGCTCCTTAGATTTGAAAAAAAAATCTTTGCGGAGCAGAGCGGTCACAGACCGATCTGCCTCAAAAAGTATTTTTAAGAGTCAAGTCAAGAGAAGTTAACAGTCAAGTTAAGAGAAGTTCATAAAGTTTTTCTAAAGTCTTTTACAAATGTTTTAACTTTGTTTTAAGACTTGAGTTTTGAGTTGAGAAAAGAGTAAAGTTTGAAGTTCATTTCTTCAAAAGAGTAGATCGGGACTACGTATTCCCAAAGAGCAAATGTTTTCACATTTAAATAACAAAGGAAACCTTGATTTCCAGAAGAGATTTTGAGCTAGTTTTCAGTAAAGAGTAAGAGTAAAGTTCATTCTTCAAAGATTGTACGGGAACTAAGAATTCCCAAGAGTTAAAATGTTTTTCACATTTGAGCAAGAAAGGAAATTGAGATTTCCAAGAGAGCTTTTAAACTAAGTTTTTGAGTAATTATCTCAAACCAAAGAAAGAGTTTTGTTTTTACAAACATATGAGCTACGTATATTTTGGGAGTAGTATTGAGCACCGATATGGGGATGAGTTTGAGTTCAGATAACTCACGTCTCCATAAACCATGTAGTCATCATGGGTAGTAAAGGATCATACTTTTTAGATGACTCCTTAAGATGCTTTTAACATAGACTAGTGGATCCACTTAGTTAAGCATTCTATATGACGGCAAAGTATATGACAGTTCTGGCAGCGTGGGCAAGATGATGTATTACCACTTAGGCTCATAGTGGTGGTTGTCGGTTAGAGAAACTCCCACAGAAAAATAGATTACTTTATTACATGAGTGAAGTTGAGTTTGTTATTCAATTCAAGGAAAGCTAAGAGTCAAGTCCTGAGAAGTCAAGAGTCAAGTCCAGAGAAGTCAAGAGTCAAGTTAAGAGAAGTTCATAAAGTTTTTCAAAAGTCTTTTACAAATATTTTAACTTTGTTTTAAGACTTGAGTTTTGAGTTGAGTAAAGACTAAAGTTTGAAGTTCATTTCTTCAAAAGAGTATATCGGGAGTATTTATTCCCAAAGAGTAAATGTTTTCACATTTAAAAAAAAAAGGAAACCTTGATTTCCAAAAGAGCTTTTGAGCTAGTTTTAATTAAAGAGTAAGAGTAAAGTTCATTCTTCAAAGATTATATAGGAACTAAGTATTCCCAAGAGTTAAAATATTTTTCACATTTGAGCAAGAAAGGAAATTGAGATTTCCAAGAGAGCTTTTAAACTGAGTTTTTGAGTAATTATCTCAAACCAAAGAAAGAGTTTTGTTTTTACACTAGATATAGGACCCCGTGCCAGCACGGGGCCAATATATATTATCATATTATGGAATTTGAAAAGTTATTGAAATTTTTATATGATTTTAAAAATATTTTAAATTTTTAGCTATTGTGATTTGCAGTACTTTTTTTTTAACATAATTTTGAAAATAATATTTATTACTCTGTTTGTTCTAATTTATATGGCACACGCAGAATTTCAAATATTAACCCTTTATTAGATTTCTCTTTAATATATTAAGTTGTTAATTATTGTATTTTATAGTACATTTTGAACCTAATTTTTTAATAATATATGTTATTTGCCATGTCCCAATTTATGTGGCATTAATTGATAGATTTGTTGGAGTCGAGATTTATTTTGTTAATTATTGTAATTTATAGCTTTTTTTCCCGTCAATTTCAAACAATATATGTTGTTAATTGATAGAATACTTTTAATGTAAT
>JAJOOH010015579.1:0-12813 GCA_029582605.1 Solanum gracilifrons
ACGTTGTGCTGCATCTTTTCTGATGTCGCCTGCACCTGTGGTTTGATTTGAGAATTCATCATCTTGGATGCTCTCAACAAAGAATGAAATAAACTTGTTAGCAGAAACTGTAATTTAAATAGAGAAGTGATACGTTTTACCTTATTCAACAAATGTTCTTTTCTATAAATATTCTGATGTCAACCACCATCGATTTTGACGTAGTAGATGATGACTTGATATGATGCTATAATGATAATGACTTTCCTATCAGTGTTATATTGATGACGATGCTTCATTGATAGAATGATGATGCTCCATTGGTAGGATGTTGTCGATGCTCCATTGATAGGATGATGATTCTTCATTGGTAATAGGATGTTGATGCTCCATTGATAGGATGATGATTCTCCATTGGTAGGATGATGTTGATGCTCCATTGATATGATGATGATTCTTCATTGTGATCCATTGGTGGGACGATGTTGATGCTCCATTGATAGGATGATGATTTGTGTATATTGAGAGTGATGTTTTCACTCATTTGTATTCGAACATTTGTATTCGTTGTGACTAATGCTTTGCTGGGAATTTGAACGAGGTGTTGTTGCTCATATTATGAACTTTTTCTTTTTCTTCTAAAAAAAACTTCAATGATCTTCCTGCATTCACAGAAAAGTTGTCAATTTTGGGGAGCTCCTCTCCCTTTTGACTTCTCCATATTCGTTGAATGGAGGAGTATGATGATCTTGAGGCCAACTTATAGAAATGCATCCACAGAAAAATTGTTAATTTTTAAAACAAACTGATCAATGTTGACTTCTTTGATCGCTTGCTCCCTATCTTGCTATCTTCAGTTGATCGCTCCGATCGTGCGCTTCTCGACAGATATAAGATGAAATTATACTAATTGTTTAACATATCAAAAGCCTAACAAAAAGATTTTCAAAAATCAACTTGGGAAAGGTCACTGTCAAATGTCATGTCATGCATATCTTAAATGAACGTCCTTTGAAGTTAATGCTTAGAGGTCTGTTTGATTACTTGTTGGGAAGTATCCAAAGTTGTTCTAAACCACCGATGAACCCTATCGAAACTTTTGAGGTCATTCTCAAAAATTTATGTCCTAGTTAAATGTCTTGGGGTATCTTGAACTGTTGATATACGACTTGTAGAATTTTTGAGATCCTCTCAAAAAATTTGTCCCAGTTGCAACTCGCAATGTATCTTAAATCTTGACTTGATTGTAGAGATCTGTTTTTGAGAATTTTTGAGTCCCTCTCAAAAATTCTGTCCTAATTTCTATTGTAAAGAAAAAATAAAAATCTTACGGTATATACGAAGGAGCCGTTGTGGAGCCTACGTATCCCGTTGAGGCAGGAATCAGGTCAAACGTAGTTTCTCCTCTCAAAGATTAACAAAATAAGAAATTTCGATAAGGAAATGATCGAGGCCGACACAGGCCGCCTATGTATCTCATACTTGAGAATTCATGTCGACGTAGTTCAAGTACAAAAAAAAACATTAAAAGGGATAAAAATGGTGACCGAGGCCGACATAGGCCGCCTACGTATCTCATTCTTGAGAATTCAGGTCAGACGTAGTTCATTACAAGAAATAATTTTCTAACTACAGAACATAAGACGATTACAAAAAAATGATGTGATTACAAGGAAAGAAATAAAAGAAACTCTGAATCTTCAAATATAATAACTCTTGATAGCATCTACGCCGATTGAAAACTTGAGATGAATGTATATGTTCAACCACGACATGTGATAAAACAAATGCATCGATATATCTTCTAAGTAAACTGTTGAGTTCTTTTTTCTGAGCTTCTCTTAGATGGACCTTGATTATGACTTCTTTGACATAGTCATCCTTTTCAAGATTTACAGTTTCTGTTTCATCCAGATTTGACTCATCCTGATTCTCGAACTGTTTCAAATCTTTGACAAGGTGTTTAAATATCATGATCTCCTCGTCATGCTCTTCAAACTAATCTTCATATACCTCATTTTGTTCATTCAGCTTGTGACATGATATAGACAGATTTTTTTAAAAAAAAAATTACTGAAACCAAAAACAAAGATTGTTAGATAGAAAAATTGAAGCAAGCAAAATAAATTTTCGCAATAGAAGAGGCTTTCATTGAAAATAAGGAAATACGAACTTCGGCTATGACCATGAGCCATTTTGCCTTTTCCAAAACAATACGAGGGAAATTAAAACATAATTAGGTAAAATAACACAAAAGGTGGGTTCCGAGCATCATTTATACTACCCCTGATTTTAGAAACAACATAAGATTCATCTTTATCTATCAAGATGAACGAGGAATCAAGAGAGAAGTGGAAGTCCAATTAAGAACTTGCTCTATTGGCTCGGCATCTCGTATGCTTGGTGTCTCGATAATCTTCTTGGGCGCAACATCAACTTCTTCAAAAAGATTCCCAATTCCTTCTCCAAAATCGTCATCATTGGAATATTCCCCTACCAGAAAGGACTAACATAAACGAGGCAAAGACTTTGGTGGAACATGATTAATCCCCTTCTTGTTCTGACCCTCTTTTGACACAGAAGCAAAAGCTTAATGTGGTGTCATGCTTGTAAAATTGAGTTTCTCACTTATGCTCGGAGAAACTACAACTTTCTCAAGGTTGTCAGCACCAACCGAAACTATGGCCTTTACCATATACCACTCATCATCTGTCTCTATCATATTGATAGTGACGCCTCCAGGTTCAGCACAGGATTATTGTTGACGCTGGGTACAACGGTCCTGACCACTTTCTGGTCGATCAAGTCCTGGATCATATGCTTCAAATTAATACAGTCTTCAATATCATGCCCAACACTGTTGGAATGATACGCACACCTTCGAACGGCTCGGTAAAATCTTGAACTAGTATCGACTGGCTTAGGCTTGACTGGATGAATAATACCTGCCGCACTCAATTACTCAAACAACTTTGTCCGACATTTCAATGAACAGCGTAAAATTTTGAGCAGGTTTCTTCTCGAATCTCGAACTAGGAGGATCATAATGGCCTTATTGAAGCGAAGGCATTTGACGATAATTTGGGGGGTTTTGACGGGGAGACTTTGGGTCCATCATATTAATAATGAATCCTTCGCGATTCAACAGTGAATCACCATTGGCATTAGAAGTAACGATTTGAAGAGTGACAATTCTTTGATCTATCCAATTTTAAATTTTATGCTTCAAGTTGATGCAATCCTCAGTGGTATGTCCTACACCTCCTGAATGATAAGCACAATGAAGATCGAGCCTGCAAAGTTTGGAATTAACATGGACATTTTTTGGATCTATTGTTTGTATTAGACCAGCTGTTGTCAATCTCTCAAAAAGGTGCGTTCGACTTTCAACCAAAGGAGTAAACACTCGAGAATGTTTCTTCAAAAATTTCTGACAAGAAAGATTGTAATTACTTCGTGATGGTGGAGGTACTTGACGATAATTTGGAGGATTTTGGCGAGCAGGTGTCGGTGTTTGGAAATTTTGGTATTGTGGAGCTTGGTAACTATGAGGGTCATTTTGGTAATTTAACGATGAGACTTGGTAACTTGACTGAACATTTGGGTAATTTGGCAATGGAACTTGGCAATTTGGATGATTTAGTGGTGGAGTTTAGTAATTTGGTTTAGTGAGGTAAGGATTTTGTGGAGCTAAAGACTTTCGAACATTGAGACCAGCATGTCTTTTTGATTTTTGGCTCGATTCAAATGAGATAGAGGAGACATCTTCCCTCTTTTTCCTCAATGGTCTTGAGGATTCATCTTGGAGAGTCATTCGGATGATTTTTCCGATCTTGAGACCGTCTTCAATAACTTCACCAATTTTGACTATCTCACTGAACTTTCCTCCTAAAACGAGCAACATCCTATTGTAGTACTTCGGCTCTTGAATGCGCATGAAGACTTCAATAATTTCTTTCTCGGTCATGAGAGGCCTAACTCTTGCAACCTCTCTTCTCCAACGGTAGGCATACTCTCGATAGCTTTCAGTAGAATTCTGTTTGATTCTCTCCAAATAGTGTTGATCAGGAATGAATTCTACATTGTAACCAAACATTTAAATGAAGTCTTTAGCAAAAGCGTTCCAACTTGGCCACTGCTTGATTTCTTTAGAAATAAACCATTCCAATGCTTCTCCTTTCAGACTTCGACTAAAGAATCGCATCAACAAAGCTTCATATTTCCCTACTCCAATAAGTTGATCACAATAGGCCCTCAAATGAGTCAAAGGATTTTCAACTCCACTAAAAATGTCGAATTTTGGTACTTTAAAACCTTCTGGAAGCTCCAAATGTGGATGGCAACACAAATCTTCATAATTCAACCCCAAAATGTCTGGGGTGTATTGAAAGTCCTTCATTGCATTCATGATTTCCTCTCTGATGTCGTGCTAAACCTTTTCTTTTCTGACCTTCCACTCTTTTTTCTTCTTCTCACAATCATCGAGTTTAAAATGTGTGGTAAATTGAGGGTATGATTCTAGCGATATTGAAATATAACAAGCAAGAATGGGTTGAGTGGTAGGTGGATTTTATACAATTTGAGCAAGGATTTGATGGATCGAAGGAAAATTCTTAAAAACGTTGGTATTTGGATTTACTGGAGTAGGTAACTTTTGGTGTGAGGAGCTAGCATGATGTGGGTTAGGGGTGGTTAGGTCAATGATTGGAGGCTTTGAATTCGTAGAGAGGGATGAATTGTTTGAAAAATCCTCGGGTGTTGGATTCGAAGTAGGAAAATGGTGTGGAGGTCTTTCATTGTCTGGAGTAGGAGTGTTGGCAATGATAGCTAGATTCATCAAATCTCGTGTCTTATCCATTTCAGCCCTCATTTCAATAATCTATTGGAACAATTGTGCAATCAACTTGTTCTGTTTAGCAATAATAGGGCCATTCACAGTAATTCCGGTCAAATCAGTGTTTTCAACATTTTCAACCATTTTTTCTTTGCCTTTTGACAAACATTGGTCGGAGAAAGAATCTTTGGGGTCTTTGGACCTTGTGAAGTATGGATGTTCAACCATTTTCTCAACACAGACCAGTTTTGAGTACCTGACAAAGAAAAACAACTCAAAGGCACATGTGTTAGTCTGTATTTATGATAAATAATACAAAATATCACATACATTACTATAAACACATAAGAGTTGCTTCATTTTAAGTTAAACTAACCCACATATATAGAGAAATGACTAAATAGACAGAAATTTGTCTATTTGATTTTGACCTTAGTGAATCAGAAATGTCGACTTGAGTCGAGACAAAGTCGATTGTATTGTAGTACTTTTGATTTTCGATTGAAATATAACTCCAATTTCTTTGTAGGAGTTGGAAAAGATAGAATTTATTAAAAATGGGGACCGAACCTTGAAAGGTTGCCTACGTATCTCACGAAGGAGAATTCAAGTCTTACATAGTTCGACCAGTTTGAATCTCTTTCGATTTGAGAAGACAAATCTCTTTCTAATATGAGTGAGTAATATTTGGATTTGAAAGTGAAGTTTAAATTTTGTTGAGAAACTAAAAACTCGAAGAGTATTTGGATGCGTTTTCGATAGTGACTTGATATTTGTGCTTATGGGTTCTAAAAAATCTCGAACAAAAGTGAGCTACAATATCTCCAAATAAAGCAACATATTCACAAAAGCAGTTATAACACATAAACAAATATTGCACGTTCTACACAAATATACGACTCTTTTGTGCCAAGGGTAGGCCTAGCGATTCGAATGATGTATAACGTCGTTTGAAACATTGCATTGCCTCGAAACTCATATTAATACAAATTTTACGAATAAAACTGAAAGGGGATACATAATAGGAAAAACGGATACAAAAGATCAATCTCATGCAAGGGTACAATCCTAAACTATGCTTCCATAGACGGTCTTTCTTTTTGATTTCTTGTCATCTCCGAATGTCCACGCTTCTGGATGAAATGGTAATTTGATCCTTCTTCGACTCGAACAAGCTATTAAACTCCCAACCCCAAGAGACAATGTTTTGCTAAATGACGTATACATCCTTCAAATTTATACACATAAGCATGATTGTATTTTATTGACCAATGAGTCAAATCGACACAAGGTGGGTTTCTAATGGGCCCAACACACCTTAGGTGTTGGGTCAACTTAGTTCAAAATGCGCTAGAAATTGAGATTTGGTTTCGTTCTACGCTAGTTGACAAAGAGTGACTTTTGAGAGACCGGGAAACCAAGTGGACAACTAAGACTGGAACTCATGATAACTATTGGACGTATGACGTACCAATAAATTGTCGATCCTTTTGTAAAATGGTTGAGTATAAAAAGTCCGGCTGCAATTATGCTGAAACCGTTCTTAATATATTATACATACAACAGGAAATGCCATGAATGCAATGACAGTTATATCAATTTAAACACATTAAGCGCAGATAAACAATTCAACAATTAATAACAATTAGTCAAATAAGTCAAATCTTATGGTTAGAACTTAATTAACTCCCCAGCAGAGTCGTCATTCTGTTTACTCAAAATATAAAATAAAAATGACTTGTTTCAAAAAATCGACTATACTTATAGTTTGAAAGAAATCGATTTTCCAAAAGAAACAGAGTCGCCACTTAATTTTTTTAGTAAAAATAAAGAAAAAAACTTATAATTTTCAAAAGCCTTAAAGAGATAAAAATCAATTGAAATAAAAAGGGTTCGAGTTCA
This sequence comes from Solanum gracilifrons, assembly GCA_029582605.1. Classification (NCBI taxonomy): domain Eukaryota; kingdom Viridiplantae; phylum Streptophyta; class Magnoliopsida; order Solanales; family Solanaceae; genus Solanum; species Solanum gracilifrons. Next base: position 6,716 of record JAJOOH010015579.1, read on the forward strand.
ATGTACATTCCGAGAAGGTGTTAGGGCCTCGGATTATCCGCTAACTTGCGGTTGACCGGCGATTTGAAAAAAATGACTTTGACTAATTTTTAAAATTTAACTAAGTTTAAAAAAAGATAATTTTAAGTTTTTACTTTTAAGGGAAAGATGGCATTATTCTTATTAAGACGAAATAAATTATATGTAAATAAATATATAGATAAGTAAATAATAGATGTTTCAAAAAATAAGAAAGGCTATCTTGGGAAATTTAATTAAATTAAACCATAAGAAACAAAAAAACTTAGTTCATCAATAACAACATAAATAATAATAGAGGGGAAAAAAATAATTAGCCTTGAGTTTTTGGTCCAAATCCAATTAAAATGGACTTTTGGCCCACCTGTCCTAGAGTCTAAAGAAACCAAAATTATGGATTTTGGCCCATTTTAATCCAAAACTTGCTAGCTGCTTTACTTTGAACTTTTGGCCCCAATTTTCACACTTTCGTGTACACTAGATGTATGCTAGCTTATACAATCCCGTACATCGACTCCATACTCTTGTACGCTGAATCCATGAAATTTGATCTACACTTTCGAAGGCTGGCTGACTCAATAAAAGAATTGCAGGGCTTTCGTGGCCCCTTTGGGAATGCAAAGCGAGAGTTCGCGAAGACTTGGGCAGATTTCACATGCAAACAAAAGGGAAAATAAAGATTAATATACTAAGAGAGAAAAAAGAATGAGATCGGAAAAGTTCATACAATTAACAACAACGAAAAAAATGACTTAGACTACATCAGATGCACCGAAAATAAAGCAAGAAACAAATAGAGTAGTTGCTCACTTAACAACTAGTACCTTCATTGACTTTTCTCAAGGTGAGCAGCAATAGAAATTAAATGGATGAAACAAAGATTCTTTAAATAATAATAAGACTATTGATTTATGAATGACTATAAAGCAGTGGACTGAATGGTCATATTCTAGCCTTAAAAAAACTAATCTCAATTAAAAAAAGAACCAGTGTCACAACACCAATCATCACATATGCAAAATTTAGGAGAAAATGCAACTTCACACTTTCAGCACAACGAAACAATTAGGAGACGAAAAGATACCAAAGCTAAACTTAATTTAAAGAAAATAAGCAACACAAAAAAAAAACATAAGAATTGAAGAAATCGATATAGAAGCATGCATCTAAAATGAAGCTAATCAAACTGATTTGCATATGGATCAACCATATGAAACTTTTCCGAAAATCTAACTCAAAAATCACGTTTTAACCCAAACAAACACATGGTCATGTAAAGAGAAAGTGCTGCCTCCAGATAGCTTTTAGAAACATAAATGCTCACATTGATTTTTAGCTATTCTTAAAGAGAACATATAGTTAAACACAAAAAGACATTTGGAGTCCCAAACTATAAACCACGATCTTTCTAAAATAAAACTTGATTAATAGGCTATTAAAGGAGAAGAAAAGAAAATGAACCAAACGAGCAACCTAAATAGAGATATACGAAAATAAAAATTTGGTGAATCATGAGAAAACTAGGACTTAAACTCAAACAAAAAGCTCGACTAATCTATCATATACGAGCTTCATATCCATCTAATACACACATGAGCAAGAGACAACACTCAAATGATGACGTTCGGACAAAAGAACATGAACTTAGCAAAGACAAGGCATTCAACTAATAAAATATAATCTTGACAAAAAGAAATACAATCTCCGAACCAGAAATAAACAACCCTTGAAAACCAATACAAACACCGACAAGCGAGCTTAAACAACAATTTCAAACTCCGACAAATTCTAAAAAATGATGAACGGAATCAAAGAGTGAAACAAGAAACCAAATCTAAATATTCTCTCACAGTATTTTTTATAGATTCCTACATCTATTTTTCATTCTTTCGTTTGCTAAACTGCTCTTTATATGTCTGTTCACGCCCTACCTTTTTTTTTCTTCCCGCCTTTAACATTGAAGAAGAAAGGGACTTATATAGATGAGGGTAAGGGCTGATTGTTGGGGGGGATTCAGATGAGAATTCCAATTCAAAATTTGAATTTTTTTGGAAGATATGGCTCAACCAGCTGGAATTTGTACTATTATCAACGAATTAAAGAAGGGAGCCGTTTTTTAGCAAAGGACAAGCGAGGAAGGAGATGGGGACACACGAATGATTCGAGTACTAACGGATAATGAGAGAGCGAGGACGATGCAGGCTGCTCAATTTTTCTGGACTAGATCGCAACTTCTGGTCGACTCTGGGTTTGGGTCGCGCTATTGGAGTTTCTGCTCGCTTTGTCGCCGGAGTTTTTGTGTTTTCTGGAAGAAGAACGTGTCAGGATTGTCTGATTTTTTGCTAGAAATAAAATAAAATGGATTAGACATTTGTTGAATTGGAAATTGGATATTGGAAATTGGAAAGATGGGCTGATGGGTCTTAATTTATTGTTGAGGAAAATTGGAAAAGAATATGGGCTGGAACAATTGGCCCATTTTTTGGGTCTTACAAAAGATAAGAGAGGGAATAGAAATAACTAAAATCGCAAATAAATAATAGCAGAATGAGTTTCGATTATAGACAAATTGAAATTAGTCGCTGAATTCGGCCTATATTTAAACAAGACGGATTTTTTCATAAATTAATTAAGGAGCTTCTTAATATTAACGAAATAAAATAATTAACTTGATTAAAAATTAATTATTTCAAAAAATATATATAAAATATTATATAACTAAACTAATTAACCTAATATTTAATTAAAACTAAAATCTTTTTTGAGACGGTTTTCAAATATTTATAAAATGTACTAATTATATATAAAATTTTCTAGGAAAATATATTTATTATTTAAAAATTATAAAAAGCAACTAAAATTACTTTAAAATAACTTTTAAAATATTTTGAATTTTATAAACCTAAATATTTCAAATCGTTCGAAATTAAAGAAGCTCAAAAGTTAATTTATATGTGAAGGTCCAAAATTGGGCGTCAACAATGATAGCATAAGATTGACACCATTTTTATATATTATAGAGGGCTAATTAGCATGACTTAAAATGTGTATCCATCTTACCTAAATGTTAATCAAATATGGTAATTTCCTCATGACTTATAAATGAAGCTAGTGTATTTTGTCTACACTTTCCCTTTATTTTAAGTTAGTTGCTCTACTTATTAACTTTTCTTTGTTCTTGTTTATGTGGCATGTGAATTGCATCCAAGTCTCGTGTGGACTTCTTTCTTGCATACTCGGGTAGAGCTTTAAAGGATCGATTCTTCTTCATAACCAGATTATCAAACATATAGGGCTGAGAGTGATACAGGGGTTGGAATTTGAATTTTCAAGTCTGGAAACCCAAAAAAGGGCTCGTACACATGTTGTATACATTGGTATACAGTCAAAAAATACAATCTACAGGTTCAAAGCATAGAAATACAGGTGTAAAATGTAAAAATATAGATTTAAAATAAAATTACAGGTCTGGAAGTTCAGGAATCAGTGGTATATATGGTGTATACATCAAATATACACTTCATGTATATCATGACTAATAAGAATGAAAATGGGCCAAAAACCCAAGGAAATGTTCAACAGGTCCAAGCAGCAAATGGGCCCAAAGGCCCAAATTTGATTTTCCTTCTCTCTTATATTTATTTGATGTTGATTAACTAACTTTGTTTGATCTATGGTTTAATTTAATTAAGTTTCCAGAGATAACCATTTTTATATTTGTGTCTATTATTTTACTTGTTTATATATTTAATTACGGATTATTATTTTGTCCTAATAGAAATTATGCCAAGTCTTTCCTTTAAAAGTAGCAATTTAAAACTATCTTTATTTCTAAACTTAGTTATATTTTTTTTTTTAAAGTTAGTTGAAAAATCATTTTAGTCAAATCGTCGGTTAACCGCAAGTTAGCGGGAATTTAGAGGGCCTAACACCTTCTCGGAATATACATTGAACTCAAAGCCTTTTAGTTTCAATTGATTTTGTCTGTTTAAATTTTAAAACAAAACCTTAAGTTTTCTTAATTTCTTAAAAAAATTAAGTAGCGACTATATTTTGGAAAATTGATTTTTCTTCAAGTCATCAGTCAATTTTTCAAAACAAGTCCAATTCTTTTTTTATTTTTCGAGTAAAACAGAAATGACAACTCTGCTGGGATTTAATTAAGTTCTAACCATAAGATTTGACTATTTGACTAATTGTTATTAATTGTTGAATTTTTTATTTGTGTTTAATCTGTTTAAATTGCTATTATTGTCATTGCATTCATGGCATCTTATGTTATATGTATAGTATATTAAAAAACGGTTTTGCGAAACCACAGCCGGGCTTTTTTATACTCAACCCTTTTCAGGAATGATCGGCAACTTATTGGTTCATCATGCGTCCAATGGTTGTTGTGAGTTCCAACCTAAGTTGTCCGCTTGGATTTCTGGTCTTTCAAAAGTCACTCTTAGTCAACTAGCCCAGAGCGAAATCAAATCGCAGATTTAGCGCATATGAACTAAGTTGACCCAACACCCAAGGCGTGTTGGGCCCATTAGAAGCCCACCTTGTGTCTATTTGGCTCATTGGTCAATAAAAGACAATCATGCTTATGTGTTTAAATTTGAAGGATGTATACGTCATTTGGCAAAACATTGTCTCTTGGGGTTGGGTGTTTAATAGTTTGTTCGAGTCAACAAAGGATCAAGTTACCATTGCATTCAAAGACGTGGACACCCAGAGATGATAAGAAATCAAGGACGACACACCTTCCATGGAAGCTTAGTTTAGGATTGTACACCTGTGCAGGACTAAATATTTTGTATCCCATTCCCCTTATTGTGTATCCCCATTAAGTTTATTCGTAAAACTTTAAATTTGGGTTTTAGGGTAATAGAATGTTTCAAATGACGTTATACATTCCTCAAATCGTTAGGCCTACCCTTAGCACAAAAGGGACACATATTTGTTTAAAACGCGCAATATTTGTTTGTGTTATAACTGTTTGTGTGAATATGTTGCTTTATTTGGAGATATTCTAGCTCACTCCTCTTTAAATTGTTTTTAGAACCCCTAAGCACAAATATCAAGTCACTAGCGAAAGTGCGGCCAAATGGCCTTCGAGTCTTTAGTTTCCTTAAAAAATTCGAACTTCATCTTTCAAATCTTTACTTTCTCATCTCAGAAAAAGGTTAACCTTTTATCTCAACTCAAAAAGAGATTCAAACAGGTCGAACTACGTAGGACTTAAATTTTCCTTTGTGAGATACGTAGGCAGTCTTTCAAGGCTCGGTCCTCATTTTTGAGAACTTTTTTTTCTTTTCAAACTCTTGCAAGGAGAGTAGAGTTTCATATCAATCGAAAATCAGAAGTATGAAAAGGACCTTGGCTCCACGAAAGATGACTTCTTTGATTCACTGATCCCAAAATTAAATAAACAAATTCCTATTTATTTAGTCATTTCTCTATATACGTGGGCTCGTTTATCTTCAAGTGGAGCAACTCTTATGTGTTTGTGGTCATATGTGTGATGTTTTATATTATTTATCATCTACACGGACGAACACGTTTATCTTTTGAGTTATTTTTCTTTGTCAGGTACTTAGAACTGGTCGGTGTCGCTAAGTTGGCTGATCATCCTTATTTTACAAGATCAAAAGCTCGCAAAGATTCCTTTCCCAGTCAGAATTCTCAAAAAGAAAAGTCAGCAATGGGTGATAACAGTGATGATGTTGGCCTAACTGATGTTGTCATGGCTTAATCCGTTGTTGCTGATCAGAATGAATTAATTATGCAGTTGATGCACCAGATCACCGAAATGAGGGTTGAAATGCAGAGAAGATAAGATTTGCCTAATCCAACTTTCACATTCAACACTCTAGGAGATGGAAAACCTCCACTATACTTTCCTCATTCAAACGCAGAACAGGCTCAAAACCCACCCTTAAGTCCTGCTCAGAATCCCTCAACCATTGACCTAACCACCCAAAATCCCCATTATGTCTCAGTCTCCTACCAGACATCACCTACTCCTCAAAATACCAACCCCCAAGCGCCACTTCCTCCCCAAAATGCCAACCCCCAAGCACCACTTCCTC
>JAJOOH010015580.1:0-17381 GCA_029582605.1 Solanum gracilifrons
TGAATAAACAATTGGGGCTATTTTAATAGTTTTACAACTTATGGGATTTTTATGTTTATGAGAAAATATACAACACAAAAATTCCATATCGCATGTCCAAACAAACCTTCAATTTCATCTCATGATTCCATATCATGATATCATATCATGATTCCATATCATGATATCATATCGCATGGCCAAACGGGCCCTAAAAAAGATTAAGTAATAATAAATGGATTGTTCATGCATAAAATATCTAAAGAAAGGGAATAAAATTGATAGAATAATTAGTGCCAAATTAAGGGTCAAAAAGTTGGGAACTTAATTTGAGGTATGTTAAGTTGATTAATTAATTAATTAGAGGCATTGAAATACACGTGAGCGCTGAATGAAAAAGAAAGCAAAATCCTCAAAGTCCGCAGATCCAACAAAAAATACACAAACCAACGTATTCATTTTAATTTAAATAATCAATTTATAGAGCTGGATGTTTTTATATTTTAATTTAGACAGAAAGGGATTCATACGCTATCTATTTGGCTTATTGCCTTCCACTCTGTCAAGATAAATTAAACGGAGTCCAAATTTTGTGTTAATTCACTGAATATTTTACACAAATCTCATAGTGCTAAGAGTTAATATCATCTTATTTCTATTCTTTATTAAATTACAAAAAAAAATTATATTTGGTGAAATTCGGATACATCTCAAAACATCCTCATACATCATGCCTCAATTTTGGATACATCGTCGTCTCGATATATCGTGTTTCTGTTTCGGATATATCACTCAATATCCTGATACATTGCGTACATTCCGATACATCACATATATTGATGTATATATCCGATCGATGCATCGCGTAAAGTGATGTATTATGTATTACGTCCCGATATATCATGTATAGTGATGTATCCGATCAGTACATTACGTAAAGTAATGTATCCGAGAATTAGAAAAAAATAAGTTTTTGCAATTTTGTAAGCTGGTAGAGAAAATTATAAAATAAGTTGTCTATTTATGTAATTTTTCCTAATTTATAGGTCATAACAAGTACCTTCAATATTTTAAATTTAAAAAATGTGGCCGAAAATACCTCTAATATTGGGAAAAAGAAAAAATCGCCACACAAAATTTTATATTTTCATAATATAATATAATATAAAACATACTAAATTATGTCGTTTAATACCTTAGAACTTATGTCGTTAGATGCATAAGTTTAGTTTATAACTTTATTTTGCTGACCCTTATAATAAAAATAGATATTTTTTCACTTATTCATTTTACCAAATTAAGAGAATATTATTATTTTCATCTGATATTATTCTTATAATTAACTATTAGTAGGATGGGTAGGGGTAGAGTAACCTGGCCCTATGAGATTCCCGTGGATTTTTGGAAGAGCACAAACAAGGTCGGTATGTAGTGATTGACTGAGTTGTTTAATGCTATTTTAAGAGAACAAAAATATTCGATGAATGGAGATGGAGTACAATGGTTCGATTATATTGTACAAGAAAAAGGGTTATTCAAAATTGTAACAATTACAAGGATCAAACTGCTAAGCTAATGAATGAATGAATGAATGAATGAATGAATGAATGGGAGAGAGTGATGGAGATGAGGGCGAGGAGAGGGGTGCCCATACCCAAGAATCAATTTGGATTCATGTGGGGGTGATCGACTACTGAAATCATCCACGGTTTACGGAAACTTGTGAAAAAATATAGGGAAAGGAAGAAGGACCTTCGTACATATGGTGTTCATTGACCTTGAAAAGACCTATGACAAAGTATTGAGGAATGTCCTCTAGAGGTGTTTGGAGGATAAAGGTGTCATGTTGATTTATATTAGGGCGATAAAGGATATGTTTTGATGGAGCCAGACTCAGGTTAATTAGAACACTGGGAGGAGACTCGAAGCACTACTTAGTTGCCTTGGTGATGGATGAGTTGACGTAATCTATTCAGGAGGAGGTTTCATGCATGGTGTGTGTTATTTGTGGATGATATAATACTGATTAATGATACATGAGACAGAGTTAATGTTAGATTGGAGGTTTTGAGAAAACTCTAGAGTCTAAAGGATTCAGGTTGAGCAGGACCAAAACAGAATATTTGGAGTGAAAATCCAGTGCTTTGTTAGATGTAGCGAATGTGGAAGTAAGACTTGTCACACAGACAATTTCCAAGAGATAAAGTTTTAAGTGTCTTGGGTCTATAATCCAGGATAATGGGACATCGACGATGATGTCACACACCGCATTGGGGAGTCATGAATAAAATGGAGGCTTGCCTCTGGAGTCTTAGATAAGAAGATGTCAACTAAACTTTAAGTTTAAGTTCTATAAGGTGATGGTTAACCTTCTTTGTTGTATGGGTGGATCAGATCGAAGTGTTGGTCATTCAATAACTCACATATTCAGAAGATGCATGTTGCAGTGATGAGGATGTTGAGATGGGTGTGTAGGCACACTAGGGGCGACAAGATTAGGAATAAGGTTATCCAGGAAAAGGTGGGAGTGGCATTTGTGGCGGACAAGATGAGGGAAACGAGAGACTGAGATGGTTTGGGCATGTGCAGAGGAGGTGTGATGACGCCCCATTGATGAGGTAAGAGGTTGGTTGTAGGGGGTATGCAGAGGGTTAGAGGTAGGCCAAAAAATTATTGGGGAGAGGTGATTAGATAGGATATGACGCAACTTCATATTACCGAGGACATGACTCTAGATAGGAAGGAGTGAAGGTCGTGTACTAGGATAGAAAGTTAGTAGGGGTGGAGTGTTGTCTTTCCTTGTGAAGGTTTATGCTTGTTAGTGCATGTCGTAGCTAGTACTAGGCGTACGGCGTACCCTTGTAGTTCTTGTCATATGTTGTTATATTGTGTTTCGATTATCACATTATTTTGATGTTGTTATTGTCTCCTTCTTGTAGACTTTACACTTCTTTTTCTTATTAACGATTATGCTTTCTTCGTTGTTTTCTTCTTTCTTTACTTGAGTTTGATGCACTTGAGCTAAGAGTCTTTCGGAAACAGTCTCACTACCTCCACGAGGTAGCGGTAAGGTCTATATACACTCTACCTTAATTCTTAGACCCCACTTAGTAAAATTTTACTGTATATGTTATTATTGTACTACCTTATAATTAAATAATTATAGCAATTACAAATTAATTTCTAAAGCAAAACTAATAAGGATAATTTAGTAAACTAATAAATCTCTAATAAATACGTTTTTAAAAGTTGTGTCCAGTCAACATAAATCAAATAAAATAAAATTTACAATCTAATAATTAACTTACAACTTTGAGTGAACAACGTGATATAAAAGAATAAATTACACTTTAAAACGTTTATAAATTGTATATTACTCATTGTACACTAGCTCCTTTCCATTTTTTTCAGATTCCATGTCTTGTAATCAATAACCCTTTGTTAAAATGGAGGAGAGTATAATACATACCCAATAAATAATGATAAGGATGTACTCCTCCGTCTCTTATGCATTATTTTTATCCATTTTGAGAGTCAAATAACTTATTTTTTTACCCCAACTTTATGACTTACAATATTTTTGATTAAAAATCATTATAATATATAATGCTTTACTTAATTTAAATATATAAATTTAATTTCAAAAATTACCGTCAATATTCAAACCCATATAAATTGAAATTAAAAAAAAAGTACATAATTATCCTTATTCCCCTCGATCTTCCCCTCCCATAGACAACCACAGAGTCAGGTTCAAAATATAAAGAAGTAAACACAAGAAAAAGGTTCATTATCTACAGTATATACATAAAAAAAAAATAGTATAATTATTTGCCGAATAAAAATTCACCCCTAAACCATTACTAGATCCGCTCGAGACGGTAGGGTGTAGTTTGTTTTTGTAGGTGTTGTAATAGCTGGTCAAACACGGAGATCAAACAGAGCCCCTGGAACATGAATTACAGATAAAAAGGATGAATAATCTGTCTTTTAAAATCCCAACCAAATCCCAAAGGCACTAAAATCGGTGCCGTCGCCTTCACGGACACTGCATAAAATTAAATACTATAGTATTTTTTTTAGATTACTAAATGAAAATCATCATAATGTACGTACTAATGGGAGCCCTTAAATGTCGTTAAAATTAATCTTGCATCAAAGTTAGTGAAGCTTGAAATTCAGCAATTTTATATCCTACTTTCATGAATCATGAGAATATTTTTGTAATCTCAAGAACTTTATCATAAATTCTCATCGCCAAGGTTATCTATCTGAGTTGATAATATATATTAATTGACATGTACATTTGATTAAACTTTTAATAAAATATTAAGACTTTACTCTTTTTATCTTAATTTATATGGTACTATTTTTTAGACAGTACTAAAAAGAGTAATATTTTTTTTTATTTAATAAATATTTAATGATATTATATATATTTTACCCTTGTTGAATCCTATTTATTTGGCAAAAAGTTCATGTACTCTTTTTAACTAAGTTGTTTGGACTTTTCAAAAATATTGTTGCACCCATGTCGGATCCTTAAAATATAGTACTATTTTTGAAAAATCTAACACGCACCCGTCGACATTTTTAAAGAATCCGAATAAATAATTCTACACATTACAAAGTCTTTTTATATTTCTTAAATTTTGTGCAAGTTAAACTACATCACATAGGGACGGAAAAAGTAATACCTCAAAACCGTCAAAAACTATCCAATTTTTGTTAGTTTAAGTAAAATTATGAAATGTTACTATTACCCCTTAAACTAAAACATTTTCTATCTAAAATCCCTGCAATGCCAAGTGGCTTGAAAAGTCACCTTACTCTCTTTCTAGTGTTTGAGCTACAAAATATAGGCCCCAAACACACTTTTTAGCAAGGGTAGCAAATGAATTATTTGGGCTAAATTTGAACTGGTCAAAATAAGTAGAAACAGTGATTATTACCAGTACTCCCTCCGTTTTATCTTATTTGGCTCATTTTGACTTTGATACATTCCTTTAAAAAAAATTATTTTACCTTGTTAATAACATGAAATTCTAAATTTAACTACTAGTTTATATAGTTAATTAATACTAAGAGTAAAAAGGAAAAAAAATATGTTGCATCTCTCATGATTTTTAAAATTGGGCCAACTAAAATGACATCTATTTTTTATAGCGTCAAAAAATATGAAAGGGAAGGAGTACTCTCTATAGCCTATAGGTCAATGGTGTTCCCTCTCTCATGCAAATGGTTGAGGGGGTTGCATTTTACTTTTTTCCCTTCTGGATATAGGCCTTTTTTGTTTGGGTGCGCACTGGATAACCCACCCAACCCCCCATGCAAAATCTCGCAAACCACACAGGGGAGGTAACCCACGCTAGACAAGTCCGGTGCTATGAGCTCAACCTAGAAAGCAAACCCCTTGATTTCGCTAGCAAGGAGTTTCAAACTTGAGACCTCCAACATGAAAGTCCCAAACTCAAACCACCCCAAAGGATCTTCTAGAGGTTTTGTGCACGATTAAAAGCATATCATTGCAAAAAAAATATGTTCCATCACGTTTTGGTGTGGACGAGAAACTGTGTTCCAACTCTAAAAGAATGTCCAAAGCTCATCTAGAAAAAATATGATTTACAAGTTTGCTACAAAGAGGTAGCAGAATATGGTAATTGAAAAAGATGCGACTACGAAAATGGCCTTTCAGTTATAAGTTATAACCTTACTGCTGTTATTCATTCACATCAACATTATCGCCTCCCTCAACAGACAACGATGCCCCTTGGGCCATACCCAAGACCTCTCCAGGTGGTGGATGATCAAACTTGCATGACGCCCCATACTTGCACATACCGGTCTTCATGTAGTATGGACAGTGTACAGCACCCTGCCAGTATCATTGCAACAAAATTTTACGAAAATATCATGGAATTAAAGGGACTTCCATTTCTAACAGACCAAGTGAAAGAAGACAAGGTTGAGATACAATTGAAAGAAGTTATATGCTCGAGCAACTGAGGATGAGAACTTGGAGGGGGATTTTAAAAAAGGGCATTGCAATTTGCTAGTTTACGTATCTGTATAGTACTAAGGTATTCTGTGAGGGGTTTTCGGTGATCAGAAGATATTCAAACACATAACTAATGGCTGCAATACACAACCACTACCTGCAACCAATGCACTGGTAGGAATTGAGGAAGTCGGTATTTTTTAGTGGTAGTCATACATCTGCCATAATTGAATATAAACAGCTGTATCTACTTTACAGTATTATCGTGTTATTTGCAGGAGCAAATGAATATCTAACCAACAGAGTTTAGAGGTTGTCAAACACCACACTAAGAAGAATAAAATTATCGAATATTTTTATAATGCTACAAAATACTTCTTCCACCAGAAAATGAGCATGTCATGCCTAAATTCTAGCAAAGATAAAGCGTACCTCCCTCCTTGGTAAACCAGCAAGGGTAAGCTTAACATTTGGCTGCTGTACATCTGACACTGCAGATGCTGAACGATCAAGAGGGTGATGAAACTTGCATTTTTCACCATACTTGCATTCCCCGGTTTTCATATAGAACTGATGTAAAACATGACAGAACAAGCAAGATGAACAAAAGAAAGATAGTGAATGACTAGATCCAATCATATTAAGAATAGCTGAAGAGTAATTCATGATTGATCTAGATAATAGCATAGCAACAAGAACGAGAATCCATTCAGCACTACAGGTAGCTCCTATACTATCGAATATGTGTGTGTATACTTAAGAATGGATGCGAGTCAACTTTACGACGGCATACTGAGAGCCCAATAACATGCACTTCTTTAAGAAGTAAACTGAATAAATTTAGAAGTCGACAAGAGGTAAGAACTACAAAGAGTGCTACATTTTTTAGACTCCAGAGGATCTGATATAGGTATTGCAAAGCAATAATATGTTCATGTTTTGGAAGGTTTGCCATATCCTTGTTAGGATTGATACGGTGTACTTTTGTTCTTTTGGCAAAGGTAGGTAATACAACAGTCAAGATAGTCAGAGGTTCAAGGAAACAGAGCAATCATTTCCACAGAAGTGCAAACACCCGATAAAAGGGCTGCTAAAGATGCTCCTTGGGTCCTAGAGTGTATGCCTCGAAACCTCGAGATATACAACTCTAAAATTAAGTGGCACCTTTTGATTGAGGGACAATATGAAAATGCCTTCAACGACTGATAAACAACAAAATCACGGTTCATAGTGCAGGACCCAAAATAATGCCACATGCATCCAGCTTGAGAGTAGTAATTCACATATCTTTCAAGTATATCTTAGAAAAAAGTAGGTACGCACATCACATTCAATTTGTCCAGGTCGTTGTGGATAGACAGGTGGAAGCAACCCAAGCTGCAGTATCAAAAATAAACAATACTTTCAGGAACACGTTCAAAGCGTTTTAGAGAAAACACAAACTGAGAATTGATTATACCATTGTATGAGTCAGTCTTGGATCAAAATTTTGCAAGAGAGAGGCAGCTGGATTAACCATTCCAATGTTCCAATGTGTTGCAGGAGAGGCTACAAGGGCAGGGCCAATACCAGCTGCTGGAGATTGAAAATGTAAAAAGTGAAAGAGAATCAGTAGTTGACACTAGGCATTGTATTTTGTATGCTCAGTATTTGTCTATTTGAGTAATACGATAAGCTTATAGATGAACTTTCATTTATAGGTCTTCTGCAGCAATCCTTTTATCCATTTATTTCGACAAAGTTCAAGTTGCATTGTCAAAGTGGCTTCATAAATTATTTTATGAGAACATAATACATTTTCTAATCCCAAAATTCACATGAGAAAGAAGTATGCTAATTATGAGATTAAACTCAACAGATAATATGTTTCAGACACAATCATATATCAGAACAAACCTAGAAAACTCAACAAACAAAAGACCAATACAAAGATTAAGAGTGACGAGGAAAAGTTTTTAAGTGATGCTCCACCAGAGCTTATGAATATCCTTACCATTTCTTTCAGGATGGCTGTAACGGCAAGTGCCTCCATACTTGCAGCTGTTTGATATTTGTTAAAACAAAAAAGACGTGTTATAAACCAATGAACAGTCCAACTTTTTCAGTACTCAAAACTGTTGGCAGAAGAACAAAAAGTAAAACCCATCATGTTCACCACAAAAAAGACTAACCTGCCAGTTTTTAGGTAGAAAGGACAATCAACTTCACCCTGTAAAAGATAAAAAAACAGAAGAATGAACTACTTCCTGTGGGTCCGTGGAACTCACTGCTTACATCTTATTAGGCTTAACAAAAAAAGGCAGCCTCAAGTAGCTAAAGTTGTGGTTAATCTTACTTTATCAGCCGGTGAAAAAAAAAGTCATGGTACTTGTGGATGAAAATCAAACATGCTTCTGCTTTCTCTTCCTATGGGTTAAAACCTCTATTTGCTAATTTTCTCTCAAAAAAATCTCAATTTGCTAATTTCTCCACATAGGAAGTACATTAGGATTACACTAGGTTTGTTATTGTTGTATTCCAGAAGTACCAGATCTACAAAAAGGTAACACATCTGTAGACTAATACCAGAAGAAGACAATCAGATTCAATGAAGCTTAGCATATCTACAATGGCAGTGGCACTCATAATGCAGGTAATGAAAAGACATGAGATGCTTTAAGATCCTTAGGCCAGCAGAGTGAAAAAATGTCTTAAGAACAAGTTGCCCTTCATCACAATAAATCCTCACAGACAAATTATGGTACCGGGATCTAAATACCATGATATCCTAATTCTTTTTAAAATTAGGTTAATAATTGTCAAATAAAGTAGACCAAAACAGCAGTCTATTGACGGCTATCCTATCACAGAACAAAAGGAAGGGATAATAGAAAAAGGAAAACCAAAAAAGCAAACAAAGCACAAAAGAAGCATATAATACTCTACCAAAGGTAAACGACAAAATCTATGAAATACCGGTCTAATGGGAAGGCCCTTGGAGTTGTGCAATAAAGCTGGAACAGAAAGCGGCTTGACTAGATTCACATCCTCAGTCATCTCATAATTAGCTGATCCAAGCTTCCCCACAGAGCCATTTTCTTGCGTTGGAGATGGAAATTGTATATCTCTTGGATGGTGAAATTTGCAGGTAGCACCAAATTTACACGTTCCCGTATTCATGTAGAACTGCCATAGTATGATTTGAGTAACTATGAATCAGATACACATTATGTGCATACTTGAGCAAGCTTAAGTAACAAGTAGTGCTCCAATTAGAAAAAACATTTGCATACCGTGCATTGCTGTTCAGTAGGTCTCTCAGGCAAGTCAGAAACACCAGGATTTTGTACAGAACCCTGAAACTCAAGCCAAATTAACAATTGAAATAAATGAAACTGTCTTCAAAGGAAGTAAATAATAATTGAGCCTGTGAACCTACCAAATGAGCTGTGTTATCTTTGGGATGGTTAAATCTGCATCTATTACCGAACTTGCATTTTTGAGTCTTCACAAAATACTGGAAACAAGTCAACATAAAATTAGGATATTAACAGCACACATAAACTCATCAAAAAGTTTTTCTTACTGGACAATCAGGCTCTCCGGGTCTTTCAGGAAGAGATTCAGTTGTAACTGGAACCTGCATAAATGGAAGTAGAAGATATAACTAGAAACATACGATGTGATCACAAATTTCATGATAAAGAAATGGATCTTGGGCCAACTCAACCCCAAAAGTTAGCTCATGAGAGAAGGGTTGTACAAGACTATAAGGAGACCAAATAGCCCTTGTCCCACCAATATGGGACTTCAACACCCCCATACGTCCAGGATTGGACATTTGGAGGGTGGGCAACATAAGACCCACCAACATCGAAAAGGATGAATTGGGATGCGTCTGACTCTGATATCATGATAAAGAAATGGATGTTGAACCTAACTCAACCCCAAAAACCAGTTCATGATGGGGTGATTGACCAAGACCATATAAGGAGACCAAATAAACTTTGTCCCACCAATGTGGGACTCCAATATGTGAGAAATAGAGAAAAATATTATTGAGTTATGTATTCTACATTATCTCATTGAACCCTTACAGACACTACATTACAATCATATCCCAAGTAGGACAATATATCGAACTCTATTCTTATTCCTATTCTAACTCTCCTCAAGCTGGTGCATACAAGTTATATGTATTGAGCTTGTTACGGATGTTAACTAATCAAGGACCAGTGATGAGCTTGTCACAGATGTTAACTAATACGAGGACTAGTGATCAAGGGACTTGGTAAAAATATTTGCAAGCTAATCGCTCGACTTCACAAATTTTGTAGCAATATCTCCTGAGAGTATCTTTTTTTTCCCGAACAAAGTGAAGAGTTAATCTCAATGTGCTTAATCCTCTCAAGAAATACCAGATTTGACGTGATATGAAGGGTCACTAGGTTACCACAGACAAGTTCCATTCAACTAATTTCTCCAAATTTTAGTTCTCGAAGCAACCGTTTAATCAAAACTAGCTCACAAGTTGCTACAACATTGCTCAATATGTTGCTTCTGCACTAGATCAAGCAACTACACTATGTTTCTTACTCTTTCGGGACACCAAATTAACTCCTACAGAAACACAATATCTAAATGTAGAATGTTACTGCATCCCAATGGCTATCACGGGGAGAATCCAGAAACTAACTTACAACACTCACAAGAAAAGAAATGTCGGATCTAGTCACTATGACATAATTAAACTTACCAACCAACCATCTGTGTGTTCTAGGGTGTGCAGTAGATAAATTACTCAATTTATACTTGGTATGCCCTTAAGTAGTAGACACAAGGATGTGGAAAAATGGGACAATATTGTGGAGAAAACTGAGAAGAGGTTAGTTTAGTGGAAAGCTCAATGTTTATCATTAGGGGGGAAGGGTCACTCGTTCTAGATTCTTTACCTACCTATGAGATATCTTTGTTCCCTATATATGTCAGTGTGGTGAAACTGCTAAATAGGCTAAGAAGGGATTTTCTGTGGAAAGGCAACAAGAAAGGGGAGGATACAATCTAGTGAAGTGGGAAGTGGCACAATTGAGCGAACTTTTAGGGTGGGCTTGGTATCAGAAATCTGAGGATTCAAAACAATAGCCTTCTGATAAAGTGGTTATGTAGATTCAGTGAAGAAGAATCAACCATGTGGAAGGAGGTCATCACTCACAAGGCTTGGTCAGATTAGCTTATGGTGCTCCAATGAGGTTAATGGTACTTATGGAGTGGGGCAGGGGCGGACCCACCCTTAACTATCGTCGGAAAATTACATTGTATTCAAATTTTGGTTTAATAAATAAATAAATAAATAAATAAATATATATATATATATATATATAGCATTGACACCTCTTAACACAAGTTAAAGGTTTAGTTTAGTGGTTAAGGCGTTGCGAAAAATCCTTGAGGTCGTCTGTTCTAGTCCCACAAGCCCCCATAATTATATTTTTTTACTACAACCATTGACACCCCTTAATGACAATCATGTGTCCGCTACTGAGTGGGGGTGTGGATATCAACCAGATCTCTATGGCCAAAACTGCAGGACAACTCCAGAATTAGGGTAGGCAAGGCAACAGAACAATGTTTCGGAAAAACTACTGGATTGGGCAAGCAACATTACAGGAAGTCTTCCCTAATCTAATGGTTTTGAGTAGCAACTCTGAAGTCACTATAAATGTGTTGGTCCCCTCAAGGGTGGAACTTTAATTTCAGAAGACACCTGGATGTTTGGAAGTCAGAAGGGTGGCTAGTCTGCTAAATGTGGTGGAGGCTTTTCCTGGCACAGTTTCTAAACTTGACTCTCTGAGATGGAGGCACAAAGGGGATGGTCTCCTCTCTATGAATAGGACACACAAGGAGGACAGTATGGTGCAAGAAGAGGTATCAAAGGTCTAGAAGAATGTATAACATGCTTCACATGGCTAGGGTTAGGAAGGCCGGCCTTACTCATGGAAGTCCTATAGAAAAGGGAATGACACTTATGACCGGATGTTTTTCTATTCCTGCACTGCAATTCCACAAGCCAGCACTAGAATATGACCTTTAGACTCAGGAAGACTGAGTGAACAATGCATGGACACAGTTGATTTGATGAGTTGCTTGATCAGGAGGGAGGGAGTAAGACCCAAAAAAATGGAGGATATTACCCCCATGCATCTGGTGGACAGACAGTATGGAAGGAGAGGAATATGTCATGAAGACAAAATTAAGTTCATTAATGAACTGTTTAGGGTCTTTATTTTTTTGGTGTAAAGAAAACTGTATAGAGGAAATATATGATCTGGTAGACTTCTGAGGTGCTTTGTAACTCTAGAGTCTGACTTAACTTTCTTGTAACAAACTTTATGGAGGTGGCCAGCATTAAGCATTCCTTAATGTTGAGGAATACAACAGTACTAATTGTCAAAAAGAAGGCTTATTAAACTATAATTCAAGAAAGAGGTCAGACGGTTTGATCTTCTTCGTTTTTTCTCAACAAATTATTAAGAGTATAGTTAGGGAGGATGTTTGAAGGGCAGTAGTTTGGTTATACCAAAAAAGCATTTCCATTGAGAGCTTTAATACAAATCTCATTGCTCCTATTCCTAAGAAGGAAGGAGTTGTGGAGGCGAAAGATTTAAGGCCATTTAGATAACTGTATAGTCCTTTGTGATGGATGAGCTGATGCGGTCTATTCAAGAGGAAGTTCCATGGTGTATGTTTTTTTGCGGACGACATAGTACTGATTGTTGAGACACGGAACAAGTTAAGGATAGGTTGGGGGTTTAGAGACAAACTCTAGAGTCCAATGGGTTCAACTTGAGTAGGACCAAGACGGAATATTTGGAGTGCAAATTCAGTATTGCAATGGATGAAGCAGACGTGGAAGCGAGGCTTGCTACATTGACTATTCCCAAGAGAGAGAATTTTAAATATCTTGGATCCATCATCCAGGGTAGTAGGGACATCAATGATAATGTCACACATCATATTGGAGCGGCATGGATGAAATGGAAGCTTGCCTCTAGAGTCTTATGTGATTAGAAGGTACCACTTAAACTTAAAGGTAAGTTCTACAAAGCAGTGGTTCGACCGTCCTTGATGTATGGGGTAGAGTGTTGATCAGTCAAGAAATCTCATGTTCATGAGATGCATGTTGCAGAGATGAGGATGTTGAGATAGATGTGGGGACATAATAGGAGTGACAAGATTAGGAATGAGGCTATTCAGGAGAAGGTGGGAGTGGCCTCTGTGGCAAACAAGATGAAGGAAGCGAGACTGAGATGGTTCGGGCATGTGCAATGGAGGTGCATCAATGCCTCAGTGAGCTGCGAGAGGTTGGTTGTAAGGGGTACGCAGAGGGGAATGGGTTGGCCAAAAAAGTATTGGGAGAGGTGATTAGACAGGTCATGGTGCAGCTTCATATTACCGAGGACATGACTTTAGATAGAAAGGAGTGGAGGTTGCATATTAGGGTAGAAGGGTAGTAGGGGTAAAGTGTTGGCTTGTCTTGCGAAGGTTTAGTGTCTGGTGTAGGACTAGGCGTACCCTTGTAGTTCTTGCCATATGTTGTTTATTGTATTTCGATTATCACAATATTTTGTTGTTGTTATTGTCTCTCTCATGTAAACTGTATACTGCTTTTCTTACTATATGTTATGCTTGCTCCACTGTTTTTTTCTTCTTTTATTTGGGATTGATACACTAGCGCCGAGGGTCTTTCGGAAACAGCCTCTCTACCTTAATAAGGTATTGGTAAGGTCTGCGTAGTCTCTACCCTCCCCAGACCCCACTTTGTGGGACATCACTGGGTTGTTGTTTTTTTTTTTGGTTGGTTGGTTGTTGTAGTTAATTGGATAGTATTTACAAATAATTGCAAAGCTAATTTATTGATGAATCAAGTGGTTGTATTAAAAAGCATAAGAAGCTGCAAGAAGTAACAAAGAGAAACAGGTGATAATTCCAGAACAACAAAAAACAGATGGGGTCTGTGAGTTAAAACCTAAAGCAAAAACACAAGGTTGTAAAGCCACAGAGAGGGAGCTAATGAAATCTAGAAGGGAAATTACATCATTACAGGGGAAAGGTTGCTCCAACAGTCCAACTAAAAAGAATCATTAAACTTTTAGATTTCAAGAAGCAGTTAGGAGTTTGAAGTCCCATCTAAACAGCTGCTCTTTCTTTCCATCCATATACACCAAAATCCTTGCGAAGCTGGTACCAAATAATCAGAACGCCTTAGTAAAAGGCAGGCAAATTATTAATGCTGCTATGGTTGCTAATAAATGTCTGGAATATCTAAACAAGAGGAAGAGGAAGATGAAGGTGTTTGCAAGCTAAATTAGGAAAAGGCATTTGACCATGCTATTTGGTCATATTTGCTGTATCTCATTAAGCAAATGAGTTTTGATGATGGATTAAGTGGATAAAATATTGTATTTCCACAGTTCTTCTCAGTTTTGATTAATGGATGTCCTCAGGATACTTCAAATCTCATGAGGGATTAAGGCAAGGGATCCCTTGTCTCCTTATCTGTTGTTGTTGATTATGAAATTCCAAGCAGAATGCTTCAAAAAGCAGAAAAAATGGGATGGATTAGAGGGCTGAATGTAGAAGAAGTGAGGAAGAAGAACTAACAGGCTTACACATCTTCACACTTATGCAGATGATACTCCGATTCTGTATGAAGCAGAGAAAGATCAACTTTTACATCACAGAGGAGTTTTATTAGCTTGTGAAGTGGTATCTGGATTAAAAGTGAACCTGGCTAAGAGTACAGTGTTCAGCATTAATGAAGAACATTGCAGTGATGATCTGGCAGGCATTATGAGTTGTGAGGTGGAGCAGCTTCCTACTACTTATTTAGCCCAGCCATTAGGAGCTAAAAGAATGATAAGAAGATGTGGTTCCATGGGTGACAGAAGTTTTGGATAGGTGCAGCAGTAAATTGGTTCCATGGGAAAAACATTACTTGTCATTTGGGGGAAGACTTATACTGGTTAACAATGTGTTAGATGGTACACCACTTATTTGATGTCTCTAATAAGAAATAAGAATGCAGCAACAATGAAGAAAATTGAATGGTATGAGAAATAAGTTCCTTTGGGATGGTAATGTTGACAGTAGGAAGTTGCATTTAGTTAAATGGCAAGAGGTGATGAAAGGAAAAAAGGTAGGGGGTCTAGGAATAAGGAATTTAAGGTTGCATAGCAAAAGCCTACTATTTGAATGGTTGTGGAGTTAAAAGGATGGAAGCAACAAGTCATAAGAGCACCTCATAGATGTCAAATGCAGTAGGAAAGATTATTGGACTCTCTGTGCAGTCCAATCCTCTTCTAAGGGAGGAGTTTGGAGCACTATTAGTAGCCTATGGAGAGAATATAGTCAGTTTGTAAAGCTGAAGCTGGGAAATGGTAATAATAGCCAATTCGGTCTAATGTATGGCTAGAAAATTGGAAGGCTCAAATCAAAAATATTTAGGTATATGTAGATGTTCCACTGATAAGTATGGGAAGATAGCAGGTTTTTACTCAAGTACTGGTTGGATTGATCATTAGGAGGGGCCTCAATGACGGGGAAGTAGATGAATTTTCTCACTGGACAATGTCAGTCCGGAGGGAAATAGGAGCTTTATAATCATAACACTTTACCTTATAAAAGTCTTGATAACATTTCTATGTGGTCAAAAGTCTTGATAACTTTATTAATAACACTTAACCATAGAAAAAATACATCAGTTTTCATAAAAGCTATTGCTTAATTGACATGAAAACTCATGCCAACATTTCTACATGTTAAGACAATTCCACAGAAATTTCACATCCGAAAGAATAAGAACAAGCAAGCATCCTAACCCTCACATTCAAGCAATAGTTTATCTGATAAGTAGAACTCATGTTGTAATGCTTGAAGCCTTGAACAGACAGAAAAATAAGGTAGAGACCATCAAGGCAAATACACAAGAAGAATGTCTACCAATTAAAATTATCTCAACCCAACGTTAGCATACCAGCAATACTTTTTCCTCATTACTTGAAGATCTCCCATAGAAGGAAAGAGGTTTCTTAGATTGCTTGTAAATGGGAAAAGAAACACAAATAACTTAGTTGAAAAATGGATATCTAGAAAACTAAGGCAAAATAAAGAGTAATCAGGCCAACGTAACAATTGAAATTTGAAAGTATCAAAACAGCAAAAGCCCTATGTTGAAAGGGAACAAATAGTATCCTAAGGAGTTCCAAACCCTTTCAAATTCAACCCGCATTCTACAGAAATGAGATCCTATGAATACCATTAATTCATAAAGTAAGCAACTAAAATAAAAACTATAAGTAAATTACTATAATTTATATTATTATTATTGTGTTGGTGTTATTATTATCATTATATTATGCAAAATAGTGTTGAATAGCTAAAATAGAGAAAGGAAAAAGAAAGAGAAAAAGAGCAGGGAGGAGAGTAAGTATAAAGAAACTATTCCAGCTCCAGCTACAACTATTTAAGAAGAAGCCTTATGCGGTAAGAGCTATTAGGACTAAATATAGATATACATGGGAAAGCATAATAATACATAGTGAGATAAGAATGACTTATTTGATAATCTATTGTGTTTTATTCTATTAAGAATAAATAGCAATAAATGATCACCTCTTTCCAATTCGGGATTCCACCCTCCGGAACCCAAATAGGATGGTCAAACTTGCAGCTATCTCCAAATTTACAGGTTCGTGTTTGCATATAATGGGCACAGTCCTTCTCTCCAGGCCTCTGGGGATATATAGATAAATTGCTTGCACTCTCGAATCTAGGGCGCTTGGCTAAAGGATTGGCTGAAAACCAAGCTTCAGCTTGCCCAATTGTATTATGTGCACCCAAAAGTGCCTGATGATACAGTGCTATGGTACATAATATATACATAAACACAAAAACACCGAATATAGCTGTTATTATACATACAAGTATAAAAATTTATATTTACGTAAGATAGTATTAAAAATATGTGCGGCAACAAGAAAAAAAAATACCTAGTGCAACTTACGATAATGTTTTTATGCACTAATTATGCATGCGAAAAGAGATATCTCGACATGAAAAAAGAAGTAGAAACTATAGGTGTTTGCAAAAGCTTATATACCAGTAAGATGCATCCAGAACTTTGGCATTACATCAAATATGTCTAACATATAAAGAGCACCATAACATTTTTGGACTTCTACCAAAATTATATATCTTAAAGCTATATCAGAGGAGCAACTCAAAGGCACTGTACTGGAGGCAGGGGGCAGAACTAGGGGGGGCGGGAGGGAGTTCATCCGAAGTCCAAACCCCTTTCGCCGGAAAATTACACTTTATATATAAGGACAGGTTCCAAATTTACGTATATATATCCTTTAATGAACCC
>JAJOOH010015581.1:0-14389 GCA_029582605.1 Solanum gracilifrons
TATTTTAGGATTTATAGGATTTAGGGTTTCTTAAGGTTTAGGGTTTCTTAGGGTTTTAGGTTTAGGATTTAGGGTTTCTTAAGGTTTAGGGTTTCTTAGGGTTTTAGGTTTAGGATTTAGGGTTTTAGGTTACGGTTTGGGGTTTAGGATTTAGGGCTTAAAGTTTTTTTGGGTTAAGGGTTTTATCAAGGTTTTTAGGATTTAGGGCTTTGGGTTTTTTAGGTTAAGGTTTGTTAGGATTTTATAGGTTTATGATTTAGGGCTTAGGTTTTTTTTTGTGTTTTTTAGGGTTTAACATATACGATTCAGGGCTTTTTACAATTTACAGCTTAGTGTTTTTTAGATTCAAGGGTTTTGGGTTTTTTAGGGTTAAGTGTTTCTTAGGGTTTTTGGTTTAGAGCTTAGGGTTTTGCAGGCATTTTAATATTTTTTTGGGTTTATTTTTGGCTTTATAGGATTTATGGTTTCTTAAGGTTTTAGGGTTTAGGGTTTCTTAGGGTTTTAGGTTTAGGATTTAGAGTTTTAGGTTAGTGTTTAGGGCTTAGGGATTTTTTAGGTTTATGGTTTTAGGTTGAGGGTTTTATTTAGGTTTTTTTGGGATTAAGGCTTTGGGTGTTTTATGTTAAGGATTTTTATAGGTTTGGGGTTTAGGGCTTAGGGTATTTTTGTGTTTTTAAGGGTTTAGAATATACGATTTAGGATTTATAGGGTTTAGAGCTTAGAATTTTTTAGGTTTAAGAGTTTTTGGTTTTTTTTATGGATTTTAATGGTTAAGTATTTCTTACGGTTTAAGATTTAGGGCTTAGGGATTTTTTGTGTTTTTTAGGTTCAGGGTTTTTAGATTTCTAGGAATTAGGGTATATAGTTTAGGGTTTTTAGGGTTTATTTTAGGGTTTCTTAAGGTTTTAGGTTTAGGATTTAGGGTTTTAGGTTAGGGTTTAGGGTTTTGGGCTTATGGTTTTTTTTAGTTTTAGGGTTTTAGGTTAAGGGTTTTATCTAGGATTTTAGGGCTTTGGGTTTTTAGGTTACGGTTTTTTAGGGTTTTATAGGTTTAGGGCTTAGGTTCTTTTTTTGTGTTTTTTAGGTTCAGGGTTTATAGATTTTTAGGATTTAGGGTATATAGTTTAGGGTTTTAAATGGCTTTACGGTTTTTTTTTAGAGTTTCTTAAGGTTTAGGGTTTCTTAGGGTTTTAGGTTTAGGATTTAGGATTTTAGGTTAGGGTTTAGGTTTTTTTTTTCAGTTTTAGGGTTTTAGGTTAAGGGTTTTAACTAGGTTTTTAGGGTTTAGGGCTTTGGGTTTTTAGGTTATGGTTGTTTAGGGTTTTATAGGTTTAGGGCTTAGGTTCTTTTTTTGTGTTTTTTAGGGTTTATCATATACGATTTAGGGCTTTTTAGGGTTTAGAGCTTAGAGTTTTTAGGTTTAGTGGTTTTTTAGGGGTTTTAAGGGTTAAGTGTTTCTTAGGGTTTAGGGCTTAATGTTTTTTGTGTTTTTTATTTTTAGGGTTAACGGATTTTTAGGATTTAGGATTTAGAGCTTTGGGTTTTGTAGGGGTTTTAAATGGTTTTTAGGGTTTGTTTTAGAGTTTATACTATTTAGGGTTTAGGGTTTCTTAGGGTTTTAGGTATAGGATTTAGGGTTTTAGGTTAGGGTTTAGGGCTTATGGTTTTTTTAGGGTTAGGGTTTTAGGTTAAGGGTTTTATTTAGGGTTTTTAAGGTTTAGAGATTTGAGTTTTTTAGGTTAAGGTTCTTTAGTGTTTTATAGGTTTAGAGTTTAGGGCTTATGTTTTTCTTTAGTGTATTTTAGGTTTAGCATATACAATTTAGGGCTTTATATGGTTTAAAGTTTAGACTTTTTTAGGTTTAGGGGTTTTGGGGGGTTTTAGGGTTTTTTAAGGGTTATGTGTTTCTTAGGGTTTAGAGTTTAGGGCTTAGGGTTTTTTTTGTGTTTTTTTAGGTTTAAGGGTTACATTTTTTTTGGATTTATGGTTTAGAACTTAGGATTTTGTAGGGGTTTTAAATGGTTTTTAGGGTTTATATTAGGGTTAAGAGGAATCTGAGTTTCTTAACGTTTAGGGTTTCTTAGGGTTTTAAGTTTAGGATTTAGGGTTTGGATTTTAGTCTTAGGTTTTTTTTAGGTATAGGGTTTTAGGTTAAAGGTTTTTACCTAAGTTTTTATGGTTGAGGGCTTTGGGTTTTTTAGTTTATGGTTTTTAGGGTTTTATAGGTTTATGGTTTAGGGCTTAGGGTTTTTTTGTGTTTTTTAGGGTTTAGCTACGATTTAGGGCTTTATAGGGTTTAGAACTTAGTGCTTTTTAGCTTTAGGGGGTTTTGGAATTTTTAGGGGTTTTAAGGGTTAAGTGTTTCTTAAGGTTTTTTAGGGTTTAGGGTTTTTATGTGTTTTTTAGGGTCAGGGTTTATGGATTTTTAGGATTTACGATTTAGAGCTTAGGGTTTTGTAGGGATTTTAAATGGATTTTTGGGTTTATTTTAGGGTTTATAGGATTTAAGGTTTCTTAAGGTTTAGGGTTTAGGGTTTCTTAGAGTTTTAGGTTTAGGATTTAGGGTTTTAGGTTAGGGTTTTCGGGTTTAGCACTACAACATTTTAGGCCTACGGGAACACCAAATCCGGACAACGCTTGCAAAGCGTTGCCTAAAATCTTTTTGGGGACGCTTTTAAAGCGTAGCCCAAGTTTTTAACTTTTGGCTTCGATAATGTTGGCAACACTTGTAAAGTGTACTCTTTAAATGTATAGGGAACACTTTCTAAGTGTTGTTACAATATGATAGAATTAGCAACAACTATTTACATATATGGCCACACTTTTAAAGTGTCATATTTTTATAATTGTAAAAACAACACATTACAAATGTTGCCTTTAAGTTTTCACTACAATATTATATTCCCTCCAACATTTTTAACTCTCCCTCCAATTTTTATTGGGAGAAAAAAAAAACAATTGATAAAACATAAAATAGAAAATATTCACAAATTTTAGGTCTCAAAAACAATTAGGTCTAGCAGCTTGAAGGCGATTTTGCAATCAATTAATGCTCACAGTGCTTTTTTGGTGCTAGACGTACTCCTGTAATACCTACTCTAGATGTATTTGCATTTCAAATATGTGACTCATTTTTTTTTCCTTTTTGAAGTGTAGTTTACTGAGGAAAATAGACTAAATAATTCCATTAAAGATATTATTCAAGTAGTTTATTGTTAATGGGATGATATTTCCTTGTAATATTGTTGGTTTTGCTGCTTGTTTCATTGTGTTTACTGTGCTACGAGTTGCTTCCTTTGAAAATTGTTGTGCTTCTCTTGGAATATGGCTTCAATTATGCATTAGAAACTCAGCAGTAGTTGCAGATATAAGGACTTATATATCTATCTTGAGTAGGGTTTATGCTTCCTACAGGTTCTTTTGGACTTGATCTAGAACTTGGGCTTGGAGGACTACCCAAGGTGATTTTATATAAAGTGATTACGTTTTTATTCCAAATGTAGATTTGTAATTAACGCCAGTTGTAAAAATGTGGTCATCATGTGGTTTTAACGTACTGTTGTCTAAATTTTGAAATCGCAAACAAGTAATGGTTGATTTTCTATATGTGCAAAGGGCCATGGATGTAGATCTCCTGAAATAAGTTTGTTGATTAGGGTTTGGATTTTCCCCTCATTAGAAGTTGGGTTCATTTTCTTTTGGGGAGAAAAGGGAAGGAGGAGGATTAGGAAAGTATAGTCTTTACGTATCTTAACTTATACTTGTATTTGATTTGTAAATCAACTGTTGTTCCCAACCGACTTGTTGAAGGTTCGCATCCAATTTAAAAGTGTTCTTTTAAAGGTTTAAGATTGCATAATTTCTGAGTATAATTACGTGCCTAGCATTTTCTTTCGTTTCTTCTTTGAGGCTTCACTAAATGGATATATGTCATTGAATAATAGTTGCTGCTATACTTCATCAAAGTGCCATTTGTAACATTGTTCCTCCTCCTTTGGGAAAGGGTGGAAGTTTTCAGGTGCCATGGTAGTTTCATAAGATGTTTAGTCATAAAATTTATGATTTTAGTGCTTGTTGCTTCTCTGAATCAGAGTACTTCTTTATGTGTTTTGAGTTTGTATTAATATGTATAATGATTTTAGTGTCCAGTGCTTCTCTGAATTAAATTACTAATGCTATTCTCGTCTTAAGAATATTCTGGGTATTAATAGTTGCAGTTCATTTGAATTTCCTTCTAAAGGGAAGAATTGTTGAGAATCTACGGAAAAGAAGAATCTGGGAAGACAACACTTGCCTTTCATGTAATTAGAGAGGCTTAAAAGCTTGGAGGTGAAAAATATACTGAACTCTTACTATAAACGTGATGCTTTTCTAGATTATTTATATATTGTATGCTTTTGTTTATTTTAAAGAGCACCTATTGATATAATGAACCAAAAGTTTATCCTTGCCAATTGAATACTCTCCTAACTTTTTGTCTCAATCTAAAATTTCTCATGAATGATCCCACAATTTCTTAAGAACGATCCCATAACTGTTGAGTGTGGGGAATCACTAGTGGCATTAGTTGATTCTACTACCTTTTGGCCTAAAGGTACAACAAATCATAAATTGTTCTAAAAAAATTAGAGTCAAATCTGTATGTTATACACAATTTGATTATACAATGTCTTTAGCCAGGCAGTAAACATGCCACTTGGTAAGACGCAATCTAACATCTAGGATCTACCTTCAATTGCTCACAATGTCTTTTTTTATTTTGACAGTAAAGGCAAGGTTTTGAATCTAGTGATGGGACATTCTAGTTTACATGTTTGGGAAGTTTTTTTACTGTCCAATCGTTCTTTGTTTTCTGCCATTTATTAATATATGCGCTTTCCTATGTTAATGATCTTATCCTAACTTGAAATGATTTGGAGGTAGTGGTCTATGAAGGTGTGGTCAGGGAAAAACCATACATTGAAGCAGAACCAGTTCAGTTCATGAAAGGTTTACCATTGCTTTAATCAATTTCTTACTAAATTAGTTTTATGGTTCTACTAGTCTTACGGTGTCAACTCGTAGATTATGCCAATGGACATGCAGCAACCGTGAGTTTTGTTCTTGTCACAAACCTGGCAACATGAAGCAGAAGAGGAGAGTTGGATAAAGTCGAGGTACATCTGTTGATTTCTCTCATTTTTAGTTGTCAGATAGGTCTATACGTATTTTTGGTTTTTCGTTCTCTCATTGGGTTTGCGTCTACTTCCAAATCTCAAATTGCTGCTATGCATAGCTCTTATTCTAAATTTTGATAAATAAAAGTAAAACGTTCAGCAATGATTAATGACTTTTACACGTTGGAATAGGTTTATTGGATACTTTAGAAACTTCCAATTCCGAATAACCATTCAATAGAAAAGTTATACATAGATGATTTGGTGGAAAGTTGAAGTTAGGCCAGATTGGAGCTTCATATTTGTACTTGTCAAATGAAGAACAATTTATAATTGCTAAAATGATGTTGAAATTGATGACACGCTGTAAATTTCTCCTCCCCTCATATTCAATTACCAAGTTGTTAGAATCTCAAAATTATTACATCTAAATGTGTACATTAACTACATGAGATGTTCAGCCTAACCGATTTTGTTTTATTTTCACTCGTCTAGGAAGAGTGATAACATTTATTTTGGCTGCAGACCTATTTCCATGACATACCAGACGAAGTCATAGATAAACTAGTACAACTTTCCGTAGACGAAGTGGTAAGTGTTACACCGCCACCTTATCCTTTAATATCATCCAACATAAGTCATATTCATCATGGTGTTAACATTTTTTAACTTGTTAACATTTGTTTGTTTGAAGAACGTAACCGAGTTTTATGTACGTTAGAGTTCCCATATTATGCATATTCTGCCCCAATGCAAATACAAATGAATTCTTGCCCTGTTTCATATCAAAGAAGAAACTGATATATTTTCATTAAGCCTATGTAAAACCCACTTTAGGGTTTAGGGTTTAGGGCTTACGGTTTTTTTATGTTTACGCTTTTAGGTTAAAGGTTTTATCAAGGTGTTTAGGGTTTAGTGCTTTTGGGTTTTAGGTTAAGGCTTTTTTGGGTTTTATAGGCTAAGGTTTAGGGGTTAGGCTTTTTTTGTGTGTTTTTTAGGGTTTAGCATATACGGTTTAGGGCATTATAGGGTTTAGAGTTTAGAGTTTTTTAGGTTTAGGGGTTTTAGGATTTTTAAGAGTTAAGTGTTTCTTATGGTTTTTTAGGGTTTTGGGCTTAGGGCTTTTTGTCTTTTTTAGATTTAGGGTTTACAGATTTTTAGGATTTAGGGTTTAGAGCTTAAGGTTTTTGTAGGTGTTTTAAATGGTTTTTAGGGTTTATAGGATTTATGCTTTCTTAGGATTTAGGGTTTCTTAGGGTTTTAGTTATAGGATTTAGGGTTTCTTAGGGTTTTAGTTATAGGATTTAGGGTTTAAGGTTAGGGTTCATGGTTTAGGGCTTAGGGTTTTTTTTAGGTTTATGGTTTTATCTAGGGTTTTAGGGATTAGGGCTTTTGGTTTTTTATGTTAAGATTTTTTAGGGTTTTACAGGTTTAGGGTTTAGGGCCTAGGATTTTTTTTCGTGTGTTTTTGGGTTTAGGGCTTATGTATTTTTAGGATTTAGGGTTTATAGCTTAGCATTTTGTAGGGGCTTTAAATAGTTCTTAGGGTTTATTTCAGGGTTTATTGGATTTAGGGTTTCGTAAGGTTTAGAGTTTAGGGTGTCTTAGGATTTTAGGTTTAGGATTTAGGGTTTTTGGTTAGGGTTTAGGGTTTACAGAATAGGGTTTTTTTAGGTTTAGGTTTCTAGGTTATGGGTTTTATTTAGGTTTTTAGGGTTTAGGAGTTTGGGTTTTTTAGGTTTCGGTTATTGAGGGTTTTATGGGTTTAGGGTCTAGGACTTGGGTTTTTTTTTGCATTTTTTTAAGGTTTAGCATATACGATTTAGGGATATATAGTGTTTAGAGCTGTAACGAACGGTTCCCGTTGTTATACAAAAGCCAATGGGGAAAAAATTTGAGCCAGAAAACTTTTTCGTATTAATTTCCAACCTAGTCTGGATTTGGACAAAATTAGAGTCAATGAGGTCTAGGAAAATCTGTTAACAAATGTGAGATCTAATTATGGTTTTGATCACATGAGTAGATATCTAAGGCATTAATGAACCTGTACGACTTTTCAAAATTTAATTCGGGTGAGTAGAACTCCCGAAACTAATCATAGCGTGAACGGGTATTTTCTGATTTCATGGGATGATGGTGTGTTGTGAAATGAGGATTTGGAATTCTTAAATTTGCTCACTGTTTCTGTGCAAGCCGCTAAGGTGGGATTTTCCCGCCCGGGCGGGGCCGTTGCAGCAGGGTGAGGACCGTTCTGGCAGGAAAGACGCGACTTAAGTCAGAAATAAACCCTAAAAATGTTTTATTATGCACTTTTCAACTTTTAGAGCTAAGGAACGACCATATGTGTTTTCTTGACAGTATTCCACTATTCTTGAGGCTAAAGGTAAGGTTTTCACTCCTGAATCCATTTTTCGATCCGTAGAACTTAGTTTCTTGGGTAATTATCGATGAATGAGGGTTTTGATCTAGGATTCAGTGGAAAAAGCCCTAATCTAGGCATATGGATCATGGGTTTGATCTAGGGTTGATAGTGTTGATTTTAATATGGGTAATTAGGCATCATTTATTGATCCTCGTGTTATATTGATTGTTTGTAGACCAAGAACAAGCAGAAAGAATCCGGAAAGGGAAGAATCAAGTTTCTTAGGGGATTCAAACTTTGTTCGAGGTAGGTAATGGTTGTGATTTCATGTTGGTGTAATGTATGTTAGTAATTACTTCATTATAATGCATGTATGTTTGCGAATGTTGCATTATTGATCACACTAATCGTAAATGAGGATGATTGAATAATTGTATGCCATGAATCATGACTTGACTGTATGATTATAAGAATGGACATTGTGATTGTGATTGTAATTGTGTCTTGTTGAATGGATCGGGTGTTACATTCTGACATACTAACTTGGATACGGCACCACGTTCCGACACATATATGAGATCAAGTGTCACATCCGACACACTAACTTTGATTGGGTACTACGTGCCGATACGTTAACAGTTTCAGTATGGGTTCCGTGAGAGGACCAATGACTTGGCATAATTGTATATTTTGAGATTGTGAAATTGTACGTTGTTCGTAAGTGATAATTGATATTTATATGTTCGGTGTATGCATGTGTATTACTATTGTGGTAAGGACTTATATGTGTTTAACCTATTGGGATAGCTGATTGATCCGATCAGTACACTGTGGTTGTGTACTGATACTGCACTTGCTCTTTCTTTGTTGAATAATGGCATCTTTAGGCTGATACTGACAGACCTCGTTTAGAAGACCAGTGATCGACTCGAATTCAAGGGTGAGTCAGTTCTTCCGTGCTGCCATGAGTTCTCTTTTTGTTTATGTCCACTTCATCAGACTTAGATTAGTACTTTATATTTTTATATGTTTAATTAGGTTGTACCCATTTCCTTATATTTATGATCATTGTTAGAGTTTTGGTACATTGACTTTCAGGTTCTAGGCATTATTTTCCGCATTTGGTTGTTAGACCTTATTTGAGTTTATGGAAACTACCTATTTTTTCCTTGAGCATTTAAACTTGTTTCCATATCTTTAAATACCTTTGTTGGGTCTTGTTATGACTGGTAATGAACATGAGATGTTGACTAAGTTCTTGAAGTTGAAACCGCATGTGTTCCATGGTTCCGAGAGTGAGGACACATATGAGTTCATCCAAGATTGTTATGAGAGGTTTCATATGTTAGGAATTGTCTATCAGCATGGAGTGGAGTTTGTGACCTTCTTCAGGGTGAGGCTAAGTAGTGGTGGAAAGATTATGTGGAATGCAAATCTTTTGTTTGACCCCCACTTACCTGGACTTGTTTCATGCTCTGTTCTTGGAGTAGTATGTGCCCCGGACTTTGACAGACCGTAAGAAGGATGAGTTCATGGATTTGGAGCAAGGTGGTATGTCTATGGCTGTGTATGAGGCCAAGTTCCATACTTTGTCTAGATATGCTACACAATTGGAGAGTATTGAGAAATAGAGGATCTGCCTATTTATTAAGGGACTAAATTCCGAGTTGCAGGTGTTGTCTGTTCATAAGACCTCTGCAGGGAAAAGCTTCAATGAGGTAACATATTTTGTGAAGAAAGTGTAGGGGGTGAGACGAGACGGTCAGGCTAAGGCATTGGCTAAGAAAGCCAAGAATTCAGGTAAATTTCAGGGTTCTTACACCAGAGGTTCAGGTAAGCCGACACATGCAGCCCGTCCAATTCAGTATGCTATGCCTGCTTCTACAGGTAGTTACTCGAGAACTCCACCTCCGTGATTCAGGTCAGCCAGGGAGCTGCACCTTCGACGGGCAGCAAGTCATCTTTTGATCGCACTTATTATAACTGTGGAGAACCTGGGCACATGAGGAGAGATTGTCCCCACCCGCGCATGATGAATTCTGCACAACAACATACTAGATAAGTGGTACCCGCATGAAATTGTAATAATGGTCGAGGGCGTCCCCAAGGTGGCCAAAGAGGAAATCAGTGGGGCCATAGAGGTAGGGGAAATGGTAGCGCAGGCAGAGGTACAGTGCATCCATGAAAGGAAGTCGACCGTCATGATGACACGGGTCAGTGTTATGCCTTTCCAAGCAAGATCGAGGTGGAGGCGTCTAACACAGTGATCACATGTACTATTCTTGTCTGTGACCGGATGGCTAATGTGTTATTTGATTCGCATTCTACTTATTATTATGTGTCCGTGCAATTTACCTTAATATTTGCTATGATTTGTGATATATTTAATGCCCCCACCCATGTTTCTTTAAGTGTTTCTTAGGGTTTAGGGCTTTGGGGTTTTTGTGTTTTGAAGGTTTAAGGTTTACAAATTTTTAGGATTTAGGGTTTATAACATAGGGTTTTGTAGGGGTTTTAAACGCATTTTAGGGTTTATAGGATTTAGGGTTATAGGTTAGGGTTTAGGGTTTTTTAGGTTTAGGGATTTAGGTTAAGGGTTTTATCTAGCTTTTTAGGGTATATGGCTTTGATTTTTTTAGGTTAATGTTTTTAGGGTTTTATAGGTATATTGTTAAGAGCTTTGGTTTTTTGTGTGTGTGTTTTTTAGGGTTTAGCATATATGATTTAGGGTTATATAGGGTTTAGAGTTAGAGTTCTTTAGGCTTAGAGTTTAGGGTTTCTTAGGGTTTTAGGTTTAGGATCTAGGGTTTAAGGTTAGGGTTTAGGGTTTAGGAGTTAGGGCTTTTTAGGGTTTAGGGTTTTAGGTTAAGGGTTTTATCTAGGTTTTTAGGGTTTAGGGCTTTGGGGTTTTTAGGTATAGGTTTTTTAGGATTTTATAGGTTTAGGGTTTACATATTTTTAGGTTAGGGTTTAAAGTTTAGGGTTTTGTATGGGTATTAAATGATTATTAGAGTTTATAGGATTTAGGGTTTCATAAGGTTTAGAATTTAGGGTTTCTTAGGGTTTAAGGTTTAGGATTTAGAGTTTTCGGTTAGGGTTAAGGGTTTTGGGCTTAGATTTTTTTAGATTTAGGGTTTTAGGTTAGGGTTTAGGGCTTTGGGTTTTTTAGGTTATGATTTTTTAGGATTTTATAGGTTTAGGGTTTAAGGCTTATCCTTTTCATTTTTTTTTGTGTTTTTTTTAAGGTTTAGGATATATGATTTAGGGCCTTATTGGGTTTTTGAGCTTAGAGTTTTTTAGGTTTAGGGGTTTTTGTATTTTTTAGGGGCTTAAAGGGTTATATGTTTCTTAGGGTTTTATAAGGTTTAGGTTTCTTTTTTTTGTGTGTTTTGTAGATTTAGGGTTATCGGAGTTTTAGGATATAGGATTTAGAGCTTAGGGTTTTATAGAGGGTTTAAATGGTTTTTAGTGTTTTTTTTTTTGGTTTATAGGATTTAGGATTTCTTAAGGTTTAGGGCTTCTTAGGGTTTTAGGTTTAGGATTTAGGGTTTAAGGTTAGGGTTTTAAGTTTAGGGCTAATTGTTTTTTTAGGTTCAGGGTTTTATGTTGAGGGTTTTATCAAGGTTTTTAGGGTTTAGGGCTTTGGGTTTTTTAAGTTAAGGGTTTTCAGGGTTTGTAGGTTTAGGATTTAGGGCTTAGGGTTTTTCTGTGTTCTTTAGGGTTTAGCATATACGATTTAGGGATATATAGGGTTTAGAGCTTAGAGTTTTTTAGGTTTAGGGATTTTTGGATTTTTAGGGTTTTTAAGGGTTTAGGGCTTAGGGCATAGGGTTTTTTAGGTTTAAGGTTTAAGGATTTTTAGGATTTAGGGTTTAAATCTTAGCGTTTGGAAGGCTTTTAAACATTTTTTAGGGTTTAAAGGATTTAGGGTTTCCTAAGGTTTAGGGTTTAGGGTTTCTTAGGGTTTTAGGTTAGGGTTTAGGGTTTAAGTCTTAGGCTATTTTTAGGATTAGGGTTTTAGGTTAGGGGTTTTATCTGGGTTTTAAGGGTCTAGGGCTTTGCGTTTTTTGGGTCAAGGTTTTTAGGGTTTCATTGGTTTATTGTTTAGGGCTTAAAGTTTTTTTTGGTGTATTTTAGGGTTTAGCATATATGATTTAGGGCTTTATAGGGTTTAGAGCTTTGTGTTTTTTATGTTGAGGGATTTTTGGGTTTTTAAAGGTTATGAGTTTCTTAGGGATTTTTAGGGTTTATGGCTTATGTTTTTGTTTTTTTTTGTGTTTTTTAGTTTTAGGGTTTACCAATTTTTAGGATGTAGGATTTAGATTTTAGGGTTTTTGGGGTTTCAAAGGGTTTTTAGGGTTTATAGGATTTAGGGTTTCTTAAGGTTTAGGGTTTAGGGTTTCTTAGGGTTTTTTGTTTAGGATTTAGGGTTTTAGGTTAGGGTTTAAGGTTTTTTTAGGTTTAGGGTTTTATGTTAAGGATTTTATCTAGGTTTTTAGGGTTTAGGGCTTTGGGTTTTTAAGGTTATGGGCTTTTAGGGTTTTACAGTTTTAGGGTTCAAGGCTTAGGGTTTTTTTTTTTTTTTGTGTTTTTTTAGGTTTAGTATATACGATTAGGGCTTTATAGGGTTTAGATTTTAGACTTGTTTAGGTTTAGGTGTTTTTGTGCTTTTAGGGATTTTATGGGTTAAATGTTTCTTAGGGTTTTTTAGGGTGTAGGTCTTAGGTTTTTTTTGTGTTTTTTAGGTTTAGGGTTTACAATTTTTTAGGATTTAGGGTTTAGAGCTTAGTGTTTTGTAAGGGTTTTAAATGGCTTTTAGGTTTTTTTTAAAGGTTTATAGTATTTAGGGTTTCTTAAGGTTTAGGGTTTAGAGTTTATTAGGGATTTAGGTTTAGGATTTAGGGTTTTGGGTTAAGGTTTAGGGCTTAGGGTATTTTAGTTTTAGCATTTTAGGTTAAGGGTTTAGAGCTTAGGGTTTTGTAGGGCTTTTTAATGGCATTTAGGGTTTATTTGAGTATTTATAGGATTTTGGGTTTCTTAAGGTTTAGGGTTTCTTCGGGTTTTAGTTTTAGGATTAAGGGTTTTAGGTTAGGGTTTATGGTTTAGGGCTTACGGTTTTTTAACGTTTACGGTGTTAGGTTAAGGGTTTTATTTTGGTGTTTTTGGTTATTTAGGTTCAGATTTTTTAGTGTTTTATAGGTTTAGGGTTTAGGGCCTAGGGTTTTTTTGTGTGTTTTTCCGTTTAAGGTTTACGGATTTTTAGGATTTTGGGTTTATAGCTTAGGTTTTTCTAGGGGTTTTAAATAGTTCTTAGGGTTTATTTTAGGGTTTCGTAATGTTTAGTGTTTAGGGTTTCTTAGGATTTTAGGTTTAGGATTTAGGGTTTTTTGTTAGGGTTTAGGGTTTATGGCTTAGGTCTTTTCTACGTTTAGGGTTCTAGGTTATGTGTTTTATCTAGGTTTTTAGGGTTTATGGTTTTGGGTTTTTTAGGTTAAGGTTATTTAGGGTTTTCTACGTTTAGGGTTTAGGGTTTTTTTGTTTTTTTTTTAAGGTTTAGTATATACGATTTTGGGCTATATAGGGTTTAGAGTTGTAACGACTGGTTCCCATCGTTATTGAAAACCCAACGGAGAAATATTTTGGGACGGAAAACTTTTACATAGTGATTCCCAACCTAGTCCGGATTTGGATGAAATCGGAGTTAGTGAGGTCTAGGAAAATCTGGTAACAAATGGGAGATCTAATTATGATTTTGATCACATTAGTAGATAGCTAAGGCATTTAGGAACTCGTACGACTTTACGAAATTGAATTCGGGTGAGTAGAACTCCAGAAACTGAACTTAGCGTGAACGGGTGTTTTCTGAGTGTCATGGATGATGGTGTGTTGTGAAATGGGGATTTTGAATTCTTAAATTTTCTCATTGTTTCTGTGCAAGCCGCTAAGGTGGGATTTTCCCACCAGGGCAGGGCCGCTGTAGCAGGGTGAGGACTGTTTTGGAGGAAAGACGTGACTTAAGTCGGAAATAAACCCTAAAACATTTTATTCTGCACTTTTCGACTTTGAGAGCTAAGAATTGACCCCAGGTGTTTTCTTGACAGTTTTCCACCATTCTTAAGGCTAAAGGTAAGGTTTTGCACTCCCCGAATCCATTTTTCGATCCGTAGAAATTAGTTTCTTGGGTAATTATCTATGGGGGAGGGTTTTGATCTGGGATTTACGGTGGAAAAAGTCCTAATCTGGGCATATGGATCATGTGATTGATCTAGGGTTGATAGTGTTGATTTGAATCTGGGTAATTAGGCATCGTTTATTGATCCTCGTGTTATATTAATTGTTTGTAGACCAAGAACAAGCAGAAAGAATCTGGAAAGGGAAGAATCAAGTTTCTTAGGGGATTCAAGCTTTGTTTGAGGTAGGTGATGATTGTGATTTCATATTGGTGTGATGTATGTTAGTAATTACTTCATTAGAATGCATGTATGTATGCGAATGTTGCTGAAATGACCCAAAAAGTTCTTAAAAATGTGCTTCGGAAGTTACCGGAAACTTGTTTAGTTATAAAAAAAAATCCGTTTCGTTTTTCGAAAATCCGACTTCATATTCTTGTTTAGGGGGTCAAATTGAGTGGGAAATGGGTCTAACCAAAATTTTAGAGCAACCGTATCAAAATCCGAAATTTCCAAGTGAAGCCTTTTTCGAGGGTCTACTTTGGAGGGTCATATCTCCTAGCACACAAATTATTGGGTGGCCAATAACATATCCATGGAAAGCCCTTTGAGTTAGCTACCTAACGCACTTCGTTTCACCTCATTCGGAGTTCGGACGAAGAAGTTATGCCCATTTTCATAAAATCTGTCCGGCAGGAAAG
>JAJOOH010015582.1:0-13564 GCA_029582605.1 Solanum gracilifrons
AAAGCTCCGGAGAAGTGATTTTGGAGCGCGTGTGATCGGCCTACAGGTAGGCTACGGTTTCCCTCTCTTAGATTGAGCTTGAGAGTGTGAATGCATGTTGATTAGTTGGGATTTGGGTTGGTAGTGGTTGAATCATGCATAGGTGTTTAGAAATCATATTTTCGGCCTATTTCGGGAATTATCGGGTAACTGTGAGCATGCTTTGTGCTGTTAATTGTTCCTCTTTGCTATGTGGAGTACTTGTATGCTCGATGACTATTTGTTGAAGCATTTGGGCCTTAGTTTAGGTTTGACTAGGGCTTGCTTTAGAAATACATTATTTGGATCCGATAGGCTTTAGTTTTGCCCCGACGCCGCTCAACCGGCTTAGATCCCTGTAGACTGGTGTAGCAGACTTGAGCCTGATAGTTTGGGCCTTAGCTAGGCGATACATTTGCTCCGATGATAGTTATCCTTATTTCCCCAATGTTACAGCTTCAAGAGTTACGTTGGCGACACTAGTCTTGCTTCGCGATTTGAATTTGATTTTCGATTTGATTCCAAGGACTTACATTGATTGGCTAGGTGTGGACAGCGATCCAAAGACATTTATGAGAATAGATCGATTGAGACTCTTTCAGCAACTACATTAGCACTTATATAGAGCATCCGGTTAGAGTTCCGGCCTCTATTGCCCAGATATTTATATAGAGCATCCGATTAGAGTTTCGGCCTCTATTGCCCAGATACTTATATAGAGCATCCGGTTAGAGTTCTGACCTCTATTGCCAAGATGCTTATATAGAGCATCCGGTTGGAGTTCCGGCCTCTATTGCCCAGATACTTATATAGAGCATCCGGTTAGAGTTCTGGCCTCTATTGCCCAGATATTTATATAGAGCATCCGGTTAGAGTTCTGGCCTCTATTGCCCAGATATTTATATAGTGCATCCTGTTAAAGTTCAGGCCTCTATTGCCCAGATATTTATATAGAGCATCCGATTAGAGTTCCAGCCTCTATTGCCCAGATACTTATATAGAGCATCCGGTTAGAGTTCTGACCTCAGATACTTGATACTTGTGATTGGTTACTGGGTACTTCTGGTGAGCATCCGGTTCGAGGTCCGACCTCCGTACTATCAGATTTTACTAATTTGGGTTGAGGTTCTGATTCGTGTTCTCCGTTCTTGGGTTCCCATATGCAATTCACTTTAGTTATAGTTATTTTGTGTACTCGTCTGGCTTATGGGGGTCCGTTCGGGTTTTTATATAACTTGCACACAAGTGTACCTTCTGGGCTTATGGGGTCCAGTTAGGTATAATTAGCTTATAGATTGCTTCAGTTAGTTCTTTCTACACTCGTGTGTATTCCATTGTTAGTTAGATTTTCGTTCTTGACGTCGATTTGTGTTATTCCTTCTTTTCATACTGCCTTTACTCTTCAAGTTCAGTCGGCCTATGATGCCTACAGGGTACATGTTGTTTTGGTACTCATGCTACACTCTACATCTGTTTCGTGATGCAGGTCTGGGCACTAGTAGCCAGCGTTGATCGAGCTTGGAGCAGACTGATCCGGAGACGGGAGTGAGCACACGGCGTTTTGTACTATTTCAGTCTCCATCTGTATATATAGACTTGTCTTTTACCTTCCGAGACAGTCCAATCTCTGTTGTCCACTTTTGGGACTTATACTCATTTTGTAGTAGCTCTGTACTAGTGACTTCCAGGTTCTGGGAGGGATCTTTATTTGTATTTATGTTTTGGTTTGCTTCTGCCTGTTTATATTGTTAATTGCCTACTCTTGTTTAGTTTCTACCCTCAGACCCATTACTTATTGTTCCGGGTTACGGGTTGGCTTACCTGTTGGTGGTTTATAGTCGGTGTCATCATGACTTGAGAAATCGGGTCGTGACACATAGTCCAATTGAGAGTCACTTTCACCTTCATTCTTTAAAATATAAAGCTTATATCAATTGGAGTCTTTCCATTGTTGAAATTCAATTACTTGAACTTATCAAATACTCTTTCACTATAATGAGATTGAGATACTGCTAGTCCTTGAGGAGTTTTATGAATTCTGATTCCTAAGATCAAATCAGCAACTCTCATGTCCTTCATATCGAACTTGCTGGACAACATGCGCTTAGTAATATTTATATCGTCAATATATTTTCTCATTATTAACATGTCATCAACATACAAACAAACAATGACTTCATGATTCAAAATGTTTTTAATATAGACACATTTATCACACTCGTTGATCTTGAATCCATTTGCCAACATCATTTGGTCAAATTTAGCATGCCATTTTTGGGTGCTTGTTTGAGCCCATAAAGTGACTTAACAAGTTTGCACACTTTCTTTTCTTTACAAGGAACAACAAACCCTTCAGATTGTTCCATGTAAATTTCTTCCTCCAACTCTCTATTTAAGAAGACCCTTTTAACATCCATTTGATGTATTTCAAGATCATGCATGGTCACTAGTGCTATTAACAATGTTATTGGAGAGTATGTATCAACGTAATAGAGCCCTTTGTTTTGTCTGTATCTTTTGACTACAAGTCTAGCCTTATATTAGTCAATAGTCCCATCAACTTTCATTTTCCTTTTAAAAATCCATTTTGATCCTAAAGGTTTATTTCCTGGAGGAAGGTAGAACCAATTCCCAAGTATGATTATTCAAAATTGGTTCAACCTCATTGTTGACTGCTTCTTTCCAAAATGTTGACTCAGAAGAAGACATCACTTCTTTAAATGTTATAGGCTCATTTTCAAGTAGGAGTGCTACAAAATCTGGTCCAAAAGAAGTGGATTTCTGTTGACGTTTATTACTCCTAGGATCCTCTTTATGTGCTGTATTTTCCTTTGGTTCATCTCGTGGTCATTTAGATCTTTCACTTGATGACTCACATTCAGTTTTGTATGAATAAATATGTTTAAATAACTTAACATTATCTGACTCATTTACCGTATTAATATAAATTTCAAGTTTATCAGATTTGTTAACCAAAAATTGACAGGCCTTGTTATTCACAACATATCCAACGAATACACAATCCACTATTTTAGGTCCAATTTTCACCCTCTTGCACAAAGGAACTTGTACCTTGGCTATACACCCCCACACTCAGAAATATTTCAAATTGAGTTTCCTTCCTTTCCATAACTTATATCAAATAGAATTTGTTTAGCTTTGGGGGTACCCTATTGACTATTTGGTTAGTCGTAAGGATAACTCCCCCCCCCCTCCCCCACAAGCTTTGCGGTAAATCAAAACTAATTAATAAAACATTCATCATTTCCTTAAATGTTATGTTCTTCCGTTCCACATTTCATTTTCTTGTGGTGTGTAAGGGGCAGTAGTTTGATGAATCATATCATATTCTAAACATATATCTACAAAAGGAGATTTGTATCCTCCACCCCTATCACTTCAAATCATTTTATCTTTCAATTTAATTGATTCTCCACTTCTTTCTTGTATTGCTTAAATGCATCAATTGTTTCATCCTTACTTTTAAGCAAATATACATAACAATATCAAGTGCAATCGTCAATAAAAGTTATAAAGTACTTTTTTCCACCGCGAGATGGTATTGACTTCATATCGCATATATTAAATCTAGAGGATTTGAATTCCTATCAATAGACTTATAATGATGTTTAACAAACTTAGATTCAACACAAATTTCTCATTTCGATTTGTCACACTTTAAGTTAGGCAATACTTCTAAAGTAATCAATTTCTGCAAGATTTTGTAATTGATATGTCCCAAACGAGCATGCCATAAATCATTTGACTCTACTAAGTAAACAGAAGTAGACTTTTTATTAATACTGTCAATAACCATTACATTCAGTTTGAAAAGGCCCTCAATGAGGTAGCCATTTCCTAAGCACATCTCATTATTACTATTACAGCTTTGTCACCAACTAGGACACACTTAAATCCATTTTAAATGAGTAGTCCAACAGACACTAGATTATTTCTAATGGTAAGAACGTGCAGGACGTGGTTCAGAGTCAACACATTGTCAGATGTCATTTTCAACATTAGTTTTCTCATTCTTGCAATCTTCACTGTTGTTATGTTCTCCATGATAGATCTTCATCGAACTTAGCAAGAGTATAACTTGCAAAAGTTTCTCTCACAGAACAAACATGTTGAGTGACACGAGAATCGAGAAACCACTCTTTCAGATTTCCAACTAAGTTGCACTCAGATATCATTGCACAGAGGTCATTTGCATCCTCTATTTTTTTCACCATGTTGCTTGACTTTTTCCTTTGTCTTTGTCCTTCTTTGGAGCATGACAGTCAGCAGACTTGTGTCCTGTCTTACCACGATTGTAACATTTGCCTTTAAATTTCTCTGCTCTGTCCTCTGTCCATTGAGCTTCTTTATTTTCTTGCCTTTTGTATGAGCCTCTTCCATAATATTAACTCCTATAATTGTTGAGTTTTCACGTGACTTCTTTTCGACGGTTTTGTTATCTTCTTGAATCTTGAGATAAATCACAAGATCTTCAAGCTTCATCTGTTTATGCTTGTGCTTTAAATAAATTTTGAAGTCGTTCCACGAATGAGATAACTTCTCAATCATTACAACCACTTGAAAGGCTAAATTAACGACCATGTCCTCAGCAATAAGATCATGAAAAATAAGTTGAAGCTCTTGAAGTTGTGATCCAACAGTTTTGCTATCTGTCATTTTATAGTCTAAAAATTTTTCGACCACAAATTTTTTCAAGCATGCTTCTTCAGTCTTATACTTTTTCTCAAGTGCAATCCACAATTCTTTTGACGTTGTCAATGCGTTGTATACACTGCATAAGTCATCATCCAAAACACTCAAGATGTAGCCCTTACATAAGAAGTTTACATGTTCCATGCTTCAATAACGATGAAATTCTCTCTGTCTTCAGCAGCAAACACTGAAGTTTCTTCATTGGTAAATTTCTACAAACCAAGAGTGGTAAGCTATAAAAATACCCTTTACTGCTATGCTTTGAAGTTCACTCCAGAGAATTTTCCCGATTTTTCTACCGGTAGCACAACAATTCGGGTTGGTGCAACAATAGTCATAGAAGTCGTCGTACTATCAATTTCCATTTATGATAAACAAAAATTGATACAATTGATTTAGTAAGCAAGAGATAAAATTTCAAACTTTATAGGAGTAGAAAACCACAAAGGTTTTAGTCTACACTGACAAATACAGATTAACAAATAAAACAATAATTTTCTTAAGATTGTTATGCAATCTATATTAAAAACAAATACTAATGATAATAATAACTTTGCAGAAACATAAACATCAAATTTAATATCATGTAGTGAAAAATAAAAATTAATGACCCTCACTGAACGCATAGTGTCCACTTAAGGAAATTATTCTCCTCTGGAATACGAGGTTTAAAGGAATAGATCTCCACATGATAGAATGATTCTATTCACCAGTGTATTTATACCAAAACAATGATGTCATCAACCCACTCAACGGGAGTAAAGTACACGAATAACTTAATTGTGTAGGAGAAGAAGAAGTTCAAAAATTTCGTAAGTGAAAAGTCTGAGGAATCACAACTATTTATAGCCAAGAAGCACTGTTTCCAAAAGTTTGAAACCTCTCAAAACCACACGACCAGTCATGAGAGTTTGCAACCCTTCCAAAAAGGTCATGGATTGGATTGGGTTGTTTCTCTTAATTAATTAAATAATTAAGATCGATTAGGCCAAAGTAGTAGTCGAAGCCAAGCCGAGCGAGCGAACAACGACGACAATGTGAGGGGGTCCCTCTTTCCAACCCTTTTAACAACTAGTAGACGTGTTTTCTTATTTAAATACTTGAACTTTACTTTCCACCATCGATGAGGGAGAATTGCCTTTTACTAAAGCATAAGAGAACACTTCATATTCTCTCATTTCATCTTCACTCCATTTTCCATTAATTCTTACTATATAACCAACAATTATTGTCACGACCCAGACCGTCGTGATTGGTACCCATACTAACCCTCCGGTAGGAGAACCATAACTACAACCCAAACTAAACAAATCAACCAAAAAC
This sequence comes from Solanum gracilifrons, assembly GCA_029582605.1. Classification (NCBI taxonomy): domain Eukaryota; kingdom Viridiplantae; phylum Streptophyta; class Magnoliopsida; order Solanales; family Solanaceae; genus Solanum; species Solanum gracilifrons. The sequence goes on from JAJOOH010015582.1 coordinate 6,055, forward strand.
CAAGGCATTTAAAGATATAGAAGCAGGTTTAAATGCATAAATTATATAGAGTTACCATAAACTCCAAAGGTTTAAATAAACTAGCCAAACTAATGCGGAAGAACAACCCCTAGGACCTGAAAGTCCATGTACCAAAACTCTACTAACGACAAGTCTAAGAACAAGGGGTACAACTCCAAAACTAAACAAACACCATAAACAAAGAGTCTAAGTTCGAAAAGAATGGACTTAAACAAGAGAGATCCATGGTAGCCTAAAAGAACTGGCTCACCCTTGAATCCGGTCACGCTCAATAGTCACTTAGCTGAGGTCTATCAATAGCCGCCTAAAGATGCCCTGTACTCAACAAAGAACAAACAAGTGCAGTATCAGTACACAACCACAGTGTACTGGTAGGATCACACGGCTATCCCAACAAGTGAAACACATGTAAGTAACCACACCATTATAAAATAAGCATATACCGAACATATACAATATTAGTCATCTTTTCAGGATCAATGTAGCATCACACGTTACACATAGGTTATCGTTTAAAGCAACATACAGTCTTCCAATATCAATCATCATTAGATATGAACGTAATCATCACAAGTAGATACACAACATAATTCAATGGTCCTCTCACGGAACCTAATTCAATTGTCCTCCCATAGAACCCACACCCAAACTGTTAGCATACCAGAACGTGGTACCCGATCCAATATTTATGCCGAAACGTGGCAATCGATCCCATATTTATGCCGGAACGTGGCAATCGATCACAGTTAGTGTGCTAGAACATAACACCCGATCCATTAAACAAACCACAATCACTATCACAATGTATATTCTCACAAAATCATACAACAAAAGGTGATTCATGGCATACAATTATTCAATTATCCTCATTTACGATTAGGGTTATCAATAATGCAACATTCGTATATATACATATAAATACATGCATTATAATGAAGCAATTACAAACATATATCACGCCAACATGAAATCACAACCATCACCTACCTCGAATCCAAGCTTGAATCCCCTAAAGCACTTGAATCTTCCCTTTCCAGATTCTTTCCTTTTGTTCTAGGTCTACAAACAACAATTTATATGCAAGGATCAACAATCAAAGGTCTAATTATCCGGATTATAACAAACCCAATAACCCTAGACCAAATCCAAGATCCTAATACCTAATTTAGGGATTTTTCCCACCATAAATTACAGATCAAAACCTTCCCCCATTGATAATTACCCAAGAAACTAAGTTCTATGGATCGAAACACAGATTCGGGGAGTTAAAATCTTATCTTTAGCCTCAAGAACGGTGAAAAATGCTCAAGAACTCATTTGGGGTCGTCTCCTAGCTCTCAAAGTCGAAAAGTGCAGAATAATGATGTTTTGGGATTTATTTACGACTATAAGTTGCGTCGGACACGCCACAACGGTCCTCACCCCGCTATAGCGGCCCCACCCTGGCTGCAGAAAACCCGCCCCAGCGGCTTGCACGGAACCAGTGAGCTATTTTAATAATTTCAAGACCCCCATTTCACAACACACTTTTAACCAACGATGCTTAGAAAATATTGTTCACGCTAAGATCGATTTCGAGAGTTCTACTCACCCGAATTCAATTCCGTAAAGTCGTACAAGTTTCTTAACGTCCTATCTATCTACTCATGAGATCAAAATCATAATTAGATTACCTAATTATTACCAAATTTCTCTAGACTCATCTGACTCCGATTTCATCCAAATCTGGACTAGGCTAGGAAATTCCAAGTTACTAATCAAAAGTTTTCTGGCCCCAATTCTTTCCCCATTAGCGTTTCCCTAACGACGGAATCAGGTCATTACAATAGATACCAACTTACCCATCACTCATCCCCGAGTGATCAATTAGGAATGACTGGCTAAAGTAAGGGTAGAGTAGTATCTGAATCGTCGAATTACTGGGGATACTTGTCTTGCATGCCCTTCTTACCGAATATCATTACCCCCTTAGGGTTTCACATCTCCAACCTCAAACCAACCAATTGAACACCTACACATCCTCCCATACAATGCCTCAATGAAGTCATCTCAATACTCGAGTGAACAACCACCAAAGTTAATCGTACACACGCCTGCAACATGTTATCAAGGACTTTGACGCAATCATTCAGACGAATTCTTTAGCAGTTAAGTATGATAAAATTTCAAATCAATACTCACTACAATTAGAAGTGAACCTGAATCAACCAACACACACTCATAATACTCAAACAATCATAGTTCTTATCAACATCTCCTTCTCACCACATAAATTTCCATAAGCCTAAGTTACCAAATTTTGGTCTTTATACATCAGATACTTATTGAGGGATATGTCTAAGCATACAAACCCTCTAGGAACACTATCAAAATGCTAGATTTAGTAATTATAGATTACCTCTTAAGAATAGTAGAGTTGGATTCACTGATCCCCACATTCAACCACACATAATCAATACATGACCTTGCCAACTAGATGAATATAAGATTGTCGGACAACCATAATTACACATGGTAGCTCTTCTATGAACTCTCATAAGCAAGGTGGTACATGTAGAACCACTAAAATACTTTTAACAACTCCAAGACAACACCAATTATGTCATTCGAAATAACCAAATCTTCTCAATCTTCCCACTCAACCAAGAGAACATCGCAGGATTTGGTACCCCTGATCCACCACTAGGGATCCACCCACAAAAGTGAAAATACATGAGAGCATAGCTAGTGAATCATACTCACAATACTAACAATCATTATAACTCTCCGACCATTTACCTTATTATAAACCAACACTTTTAAATGAAACCTTTCTTAGGTACTTTAACAATCAAAAGTAATAAACTTTATGACTCAAACCAGGTGTAAGTCCTTTCACATGCTCAATACCAGATACAATTGATCATTCTTTACCTTGCCAATTCATACCTTGACAAAATATATCACCACGAATGTAGACTTATAATGAAAACTATGAATTGTAACCTCAACCGTATAACACAATCCCCTTATCTATCAACTTTGGATTATACCTTGAAGATTTTTATGAAATCCCGAATCTTCGCTTATCATTGATCGCATCTCCATCGATCTTACAATATTTTTTCGCTAAAATTTCAATCACATTCATTACTAGACTAAAAAACAAAACCAAGCATTTGTCTTCACACTCAAGCTAATGTTCGCACACTCCTTTCTCAAGTCTTTTTCGATAGTTTTTTACTCATCTGATGGACCCATGACACTATTACCATAGCTACAACGAAATAATGAAATCACGCGTCTCTGAACCCAATAATCTACCTTACTAAATATATTTATTTAGCCCTTGCAATCAAATAAAATATTATTGCTTTAGCCTCTCTCTAGAGGATGTACTACATCCCACTATATTTTCCTTTATTATAACTCTAGCTCTTTAACATTCTATTCGAGTGGTGTCCCGCCATCTCTTAAACTTTCCATACAACCATGTTACCCACCCAATATTAGAAAACCACGACCTTAGATACTCGCAAGTCGTACTTATTATACAAAATTCACTTTACCAACAATCTTATTATATAGTTGCATCTCATCACAATCCATCACGAACTCATACCACCATTACACTCGGTTAGCCCTGGCTATCACTATGAAGTCAACCTTTTCATTGACATGACACCTCAAATTCAGGTATACCCATCAAATTCAAAGGGCTAACCCAATTTTATACACATTTACTTACTAAAATGTTCAATTACCTTCACCCAGGTATACTCAATGGTACTTTCTTTATCCATAAGCTGGTCATTCCAGTATAATCCACCCCTTCATAGCTTAAGATAAATTCACTAGTCCTCATACCACCCTCTTTCTTCTTAAAAAAAAAGATAGGAGCACCCCACGGGGAAACACTAGAAATGATGAAGCCTTTATCCTAAAGTTCTTGGTTTTGAGCCTTAAGCTCTCTTAATTATGTTGGAGCCATATGATACGGAGGATTGGAAATGGGGCGAGTGTCATTTTCCAAGTTAATGCAGAAATCTATATCTCTATCCGGAGGCATACCGGGCAAATCCGTAGGAAACACTTCCTTAAACTCAGACACCACAGGAACAGACTCATTAGAGGGAGACTCAACCTCAACATCCCAAACATGAGCCTAATAAGCCAAACAACCCTGCCCTACCAGTTTCCTAGCCCGAATGGAGGATATGATCTTAGCTAGCTTAGGCTTGTACACCTCTTCCCACTCTAATCTTTTCCTACTGGGGATTTCTAGAGTTACCGACTTAGTATTACAATAAAGCCCAGTATAATAGGGGGACAACCATGTCATGCCTAAGATTATATCAAGTCAGTCATATTCAGCATAACCAAATCAACCCAAATCTGAAAATTCATAAACATAACGGGACAACACGATATAAATGGTTGACTATGATTAACTCTTCAACTAGGGTAGAAACATAGATGGGGGGATCAAATATATCACAAACCATATCCAATCCCGAGGCGATTGAACGGACACATACGAATAAGTAGAACCCAGATCAAACAAAATAATAGCCATCCGGGAACAGAAAAGAGTAGCTCTTATGACCACTACATCACACCCTCAAACTCAGTCTTACCCGAAAAAACATAAAACTGAGTCATGTCCCCTTGACAGGCAATCTCTTTACCTGGTTGCACTACTCCTCTACCTGCATTACCATTTCCTCGGCCTCCACAACCTCGCTGATTTCCTCTTCATTTGCTCAGGTTCTCCACAATTTTACCACACCTTATTACTTATATTCGATTGTTGAACACTAAATTAGATCGCAGGGGTTAGTTCGGGTACGATTCAAAAACATAGGAGACTCGGCTGAGATTTTGTCTCGCCCTGTCCCGCTTTGGCAGGAGAAATCCCGTATTGGCGGTCTCGCCTTAGCGGGAAAATCCCTCCCCAACAGCCATAATGGAAACAGAATCCCTGTCAACAATTTTTCTGGGTTTCTTTTCTTTCCCAATTTCCCCCCAAAGGTTCCCAGCTATAACACAAGCATTTTTAGTGTACTCAATCCCCTTAGCTAGGATAATCATTGCCTACCCCGAGTCAACCCAATGATACACTCTCCAAAATCCCTTTACGTTACTTCAACACTACAACATCCTCGTCCCCAGGATATACCCAGACTCTCACACGGTTATCAGTTGGTCGCAACGCACGTCTAGATTTCTCACTTACGAACCACATCGTAATTTATCTAGACCCTTACACCTAATCTCATGATGACTTTCTTTTCACAACAAGTTTCACGACATTCAAGCAGTTACAACTTGCAGACAAGTCCAAATTCCTTAATTAGTTTGTTCCATAGACGACTATTACAGATCATCTATGTCTTATACGGCCTCTAAGGCCAGATACCAATTGGAACCTTCTCAATTTCAATTAACTTGTTTGTGTCCCTCCAGCCGTGACTACGGAGTCTAGTTCACTTCGTTGAGATACCAATTGGAATTGGGATATACCAATTGGACACAACTCATACCACAAGCGACAATAGCAGCTAGTGAGCCCCATAAAACTGCTAATTTCAATCACAGAACTTGGTCAAACCCAATTCTTAACCGCCTCAATTTTTAACTGATGGTAACCAGATCTTAAATCAATCTTAGAGAAAACCGATACACCTTGCAATTGGTCAAAAGGTGATCTATCCGAGGCAATGGATACTTCTTCTGAATGGTGATCCTATTCAATTGTCGGTAGTCTATACACATCCTCTCTTGCTAGTGATGGTGTTACTACTGTTGTGGCTTTAACTCGGACCATAGAGTGAATGAGGAAAGATACCAATTTGTATCACCCAAATACCAATTGGATTCAAGTCATGGCACGAAGGAGTAGAAAGAAGTGAGTTTTTCCTAAAGTCCTATAGCCTTTCGAAGAAAAGTACGGACATCATCGTATCGTTCCGCAAGACTGTACTAGACTCGTTTTGGTACAATGAGATCAACGAACCTAGGGTTTTGATACCAACTTTGTCACGACCTAGACCGTCGTGATTAGCACCCACACTAACCCTCTGATGAGAGAACCATTACTACAACCCAAACTAAACAACTCAACCAAAAACCAAGGCATTTAAAGATACGAAAGCAGGTTTAAATGCAAAAATTATATAGAGTTCCCATAAACTCCAAAGGTTTAAATAAACTAGCCAAACTAATGCAGAAGAACAACCCCTAGGACCTAAAAGTTAATGTACCAAAACTCTACTAACGACAAGTTTAAAAACAAGGGGTACAAGCCCGAAACTAAACAAACATCTCAAACAAATAGTCTGAGTCCGAAAAGAATGGACTTAAACAAGAGAGATCCATGGCAGCCTGAAAGAACTGGCTCACCCACCCTTGAATCCGGTCATGCTCAATAGTCACTTAGCTGAGGTCTATCAATAGCCGCCTGAAGATGCCCTGTACTCAACAAAGAACAAGCAAGTGTAGTATCAGTACACAACCACAGTGTACTGGTAGGATCACGCGGCTATCCCAATAAGTAAAACACATGTAAGTAACCACAACATTATAAAATAAGCATATACCGAACATATACAATATTAGTCATTTTTTCAGGATCAATGTAGCATCACACGTTCTCAATAATACACATTGGTAATCGTTTAGAGCAACATGCAACCTTCCAATATCAATCATCATTAGATATGATACGTAATCATCACAAGTAGATACACAGCACAATTCAATGGTCCTCTCACCCCACTACAGCGTCCCCGCCTTGGCGGCAGAAAACCCGCCCCAGCGGCTTGAACGGAATCAGTGAGCTATTTTAATAATTTCAAGACCCCCATTTCACAACACACATTTAACCAACGACGCTTAGAAAATACCATTCAAACTAAGATCGATTCTGGGAGTTCTACTCACCCGAATTCAATTCAGTAAAGTCGTACAGGTTCCTTAACGTCTTAGCTATCTACTCATGTGATCAAAATCATAATTAGATCACCCAATTGTTACCAAATTTCTCTAGACTTGCCTGACTTCGATTTCGTCCAAATCTGGACTAGGTTAGAAAATTCCAAGTTACTACTCAAAAGTTTTCTGGCCTCAATTCTTTCCCCATTGGCTTTTTCCTAACGACGGAATCAGGTCGTTACAATTATTGTGTCGACTTTGTCAGTAGATGAGCATATGAGTGTTAGTCAGTTCAAAGGAATGGAAATGGATCCTTCATAGTTCAATGGAAACCCCAGTGCAGATGCTTATGAGTTTTTGGAAGTTGAGATTGGTAGACTCTAATGAAGTTGATTTCACCGTTTTTAGGATGAATGAGCTAGCCAAGAAGTAGTGAGGGATTATGTTGAGGTTAGACCAACTGGGACACCTCCTTTTATTTGGAATCGATTTTAAAGGTATTTTTTGGAAAAAAAATTGCTCCCTATAGTGTGAGAGAGGACAATACGATTCGATTTGAGGGGTTGTGACACCATGA
>JAJOOH010015583.1:0-23510 GCA_029582605.1 Solanum gracilifrons
GAGTTTTCAAAATATTTGGCATTGGTACATACAGTATTCCACGTCTCTTTGTTGAAAAAGTATGTTAGGTATCCAACATCTATTGTGCCATTGAAAAGATTGGGAGATAAGGAAAGTCTTTCGTAAAAAGATGTTACAGTTGAGATTTTAGACCGTCAAGTTTGGAAGTTGAGAAATAATGAAGTTTAGTCCGTGAATATTCTTTGGAGGAATCAAATAGTTGAGGGTTCTATCTAAGATGCTGAATCAAATATGATATATAAGTATCCTCATCTCTTTCGCTGCACTCTTATTTTAGCTTGAGGTATTAGTTCCTCATGATTCATTCTTTTGAATACATGCGTTTTACTCATTGTCTTGTTTCCATATGCATGCATATTCATGAAAATTTGAATTTTGATGTCATGATTTAGCATGGAGTGATTTATACTTGTTTATATCCATCTTGATAAAGATTTCCAATCATGTTGGGTTGTTAGTTTCTCTACTACATAATTCATGATTGACTTAGTCCCATTCCTAGACAAATGTTCCCAAGGGGAAGATATTGTAACACCTCGAAAGTTAGAAGTTTGATCAGAAAGGAAAAATCGTGCATTTTTAGCACTGGTGCATGGTCTACGAGCCAACCCTACAGATTGTAGAAAGTTCTAAAAGTTGTATGAGGGATGTTGTTGGACTCAAGTTAAGATAGTAAAATGTCATGTCCTAGTAGCTGACCTACGATCATCTAGGATGGGTCATATGATGGTCTACGAGTCGTAAGAGGGATCAAGACTTGGTGATATTTCGGGATTGAAACGAGATTCTACAGGTAGGTATCTACGCGCCATAGAATGTTGGATGGACCATAGGAAGGTCTCGTGGAATAAATCACAAATATTAAGTCCCAGTAAGTGATCTACGACTGAATAGTATGGTCTATAGAAAGTCATACAGGCCGTCGGTCGAAGACGTAGACCCTAACCGACATAATTTAATAAAGGGTGTTTTGGTCTTTTCTTATCTACCCAACCCCTAAACTACATTCTTTTGTCCCTATGACTGCCTACAAATTATTTTACCCTTCAAACTAATACTCATCCATCTCATTTACAAAAAAAATCTCCTCAAAACACATAAATCATCTTCCCCAAATCCTCTCAAGAGCTCTCAAGGAAGGATTTTAGTTTTCTTAAAGCTTGAAGATTTCTTCTCCAAATTCATAGGGATTTAATTGCCATGCTATGTTGAATTCACCAATGGATCCTTTCACCCATTGAGTCCCAAACGAACATCAATCTCAAATTCAACTTCACCCAATTCAATTAGGGTTATGTAAATCTCCATGGGTCCTTTTAATTATGATTCAATTCATTTATTTTAATCTTATAATGCATGATTTGATTCAATTACATAATTTACAATGGATATCATATGGACCCATGGTTTTAACTTGACTTTATGATGAATTTATGAAGAAAAGTTATGAACTTATGAATTATTATTTATCAAAGCTATGCATGTCTTTTGAAAGAGATATTGATGAATTAAGGTGGATTTTGAGATAAATATCAATGAATATTGAAAGGTTTTCTCACATATTATGAAATCATGGTTGTGAAATCTTTCCTCAGATATGTATTCAATCATGATTTAAAGAAGCTACTCTTATACGACATTACATTTTGGATTGGTATCTTGATTATTTGTAACGCCTCGGATTTGGAATAGGAAGAAAGGGATTTATGGGTTCCTTGATGTGTGTATGGGTCACATATATGGACCGTAGAAGGTTCTATGATTAGTAGATGGCTACCGTAGGAAGAGGGAAAATAATTTTTCCAAATCAAGTCCAAGTACATATTTTATGGTTAAGCAGGATGGCCCGTCATTGTACGAGTCGTAAATAAGTCTCCTAGGTAGGTCTCCGACATAGTCAAATTTTAAGAGGTCAAGTTGGTTTCTATGATTTGGTGTCTATGGACCGTAGGAGACCTATGCCCCATAGATAGGGTCAGTCGAAAGTTGGTCCAAATTTTTATGTTTTGGTTCTTTTCTACGGTTCACATGTACGGTGTGTAACCGTAGGTCCAAACAGCAGAAGGGTTTGGCAGTTAAATTTAAGTGGCTTTTAGGTCTTTTCCCTAAAATATTCATGTCTAAACTAGGTCTTTTTTTTCAAGTCCTAAGCCCCATATAAGTCTTTTCGGACCTAAAACTACCCATTCAAAATCATTCCCCTAATCTCTAAATTCCCTCCAAGGTCATCACTTTCAAATTCCCTCAACTTAAGGACATCAATCTATGGTTTCAAGAACCAAGACCTCAAATTCACTATAGAAATTGGGCTTTGAACTCCAAGGTATGTTAGTATTCACCTATGGAATCCTTTCCTCTATAGGTTCCCTAAAATCTTCAATTTTGTGAAGATAGTTTCTCAATTCAAGTTAGGATTTTCTTCAATCTTCATAGGTTCTTTTTAATTATGATCTTATTGATTTTTTCCTATCCATTTATCCATTAATTTAAGTAAGTACATGTTTTAAAGATAAATTTGTATGAACCCATGCACGGCCCATGAATTTTAGACTATGAACACATTATTAGGCTTATGTCACGCCCCGAGTCTACATCCTGGATGTGGCCGGCACTCGAGAACAATTTATGATCACCAAGGAGAACCCTTGGCCTAGCTACATCAAATACATGACATTAAAAAATATGTGGAAACTTAAAATAGGTGAACACCTAGAAATTTTAAGAAGGTATCTAAAAAATTACTGTCTTCAAAATACTTAAAATGAATCATAAGTTAAAAAAACATCATAATAAAATGATGAAAGCATTTAATTCAGTATGTCTATGAAACCTCTAACAATGTAAGGTAGATGTCAGAACAAGACCCGCGACATCTCCAAAACTGCTAAATTGAAATGAGTTTTTTGCTCCCGGAAACAAGGAGGCCTCACCAAATATTGTCTATGAGTGAATAGTTATCTCAACGAAGCGCCTACTAATGATCATGAGCATCTGTATTCGCATCATAAAATGATACAGGTCAAATGACTTCAGTTCATTAAATGTACTAGTAAGTGATAAGGCTAGAGTAAACAACTTATTGGCTTAAATGAATGAAAGGATTATAATTGTATCAATATATGAAGCTTTACAATAAAATATACAATCGGAACAACATGAAAATAATATACTTTATTTTGTAGGGAGTTTCTTTAACTGACAACCATTACCATGAGACTAGCAATGATACAACATTTCACTCACACTGGAAGGGCAATCGTATACTTTGTTAAGGTATAGAACGATATCGTGACTATGGATCCATCTAATTGGCCTACTAAGAGGCTGTGAGAAAATCTCATAAAGAATCAATGCTATCCTATCCTACGCTGGCTATGCAGCTTTATGGGACTTCCAAATCATAAAAGACTCTAACCCAATTTGTTGCTCGATACTACTCCCAAAATAATATGATATAAATCTATGCTCAATTTACTTATTAGAAAGAATGGACTTCTTACTATCACGCCTCGAGCCTACATGCTGGACGTGGCAGGCACTCGAGAACCATTGATGCCCCAAGTGAACCCTTGTCCTGGCTCAACTCTCAGCAGAAGACTTACTCAACTTAAGATAAACTTTACTCAATTGTCTCGAGATGTAAACTCAGAATGTTTTAGGAATAAACACTCAACTAGCTAAAGAGGCGACTAAAGTCTCAACATAAACAACTGAAAATGAAAAGACTTATGAACTATAGTATATCTAACTATGAAGCTTCTAATACTATGAGGGATGTCGGGACAAGACCCTCAATCATCCTAACAAGTTAAATAATTGAAAGTAAATAAGGGATCCTCTAGAAGCAATGAGGCTTACCAACAACTCTGGAACTCAACTAGATCAACAAAGTGCTTGATGCTAATCCTGGTTACTTGTATCTGCATCATAAAAAATGTAGGCCAAATGATGTCAGTACATGAAAAGTACGAGCATGAGAGGGGAAATCTAACACATGACGTAAGCTTGAACTAGAACTTAAGAAATAACTTACCTCGTCTCAACTCAACTCATTTTAATATAAAGAAATACAGTAATGCATTATAAAGAAAATCTTTTAAAACACTAGATAACAACTCAATGTATTGGAAAATACAATATAGCTTAGTTTGTATGCAAAAATACAAAACAACTCTGCTTGTATGTAAAAATACAAGATAACCCGGCTTGGGAGATTCTCTAACCGATAACCATCAAAATGAGCTATGTGATGATACAACGTCTAGCCCACATTGCCAGAACTGTCTTATACCTTCCTAGGGTATAGAACTCCTTAACTAAGTAGATCCACTAGTCTATGCTCCAAAGCTATAAAGTAATCATCTAAAAAGTATGACATTTTCTACCCACGTTGGCTACATGGTTTATTGGAGCTGTGAGTTATATCAACTCTCCCCCATATCGGTGCTCAATAATACTCCCAAAAATATAACTAGCTCATATGTTTTTAAAGAAAAACATTTGCTCTTCCTCAACTTTGAGATTATTACTCAAAAGATCTTCTCTTAAAAGAGATAGTACTAAAAACTTCTGATAAATCTTTTGGAAATCAATCTTTCCTCTATTCTTAAATGTAAAAACATTTATTCTTAGGAATACTTAGTTCCCATATATCATTTTAAAGAAAATGACTCAACTCTACTCTTCCTCAAACTGAAATGCTCAAGTCTTAAAACAATATTTAAAAGGCATGCAAAAGACTCGAAAGAACTTTCAAGACTTGACTATAAGCTCTACCTTGAATTTGAATTATGAATTCAAGGTTATTATTCTTTTTATGAATGATTCCTAGATATTTAGATGTAGTTTAGAGTGTGGATATCAAGTAGAAAACATAGGTACGATTCGAGGGAACTCTTATGAAAGGAATGACAAAAGAGTAGGGGTTATGGCAACCCTGGCACACTAAGTGACGCCGGGCGCCACCCCCTGAACTACTGAATGGGGTTTGGGGCGCACTGGGTGCGACACCCCAGGACCAAAACTACTTAACACTTCTTGTGGCGCGCCAGCCCCTTGCCAGAACTTCCCGTCGAATTTTCTTTCTCTTTTTCTAACCCAATTTGCCTATAAGAGAATTGTTTCTTCCAAACTCACTTAGATTCGAATACCCCACATTAGTGTACAATAATCTACTCAAAATACTAATACTTATACCAAGAATTCATCAAAACCTCAACGGTCAAGACTATGAATGAATTTTTAAGAAAACCCATCAAGAACTCAAATTCTTCAACTTCAACAACGAAATTAGACTAAAAATAGCATGATTGGTGTGTGGGTGAATGAACCCAACACTATGAGAACTCACATACATATTATGGATCAAACACTTGGCAAAACAACCTTCAATTCGCAAGAAAACTTGATGAACTCCTTGACTTTTCTCTTTTCTCCTCTTCTTGAACTCCTCTCAAAACCCTAAGTGTAAATTGGTTTGGAAAAACTGAATCAAATCAGTTTAGACCCTAATTATTTACTAAAAATGCTTAAATTTTAAAGGGTAAGGGAAAGACCAAAATACCCCTCATATTTTCGGGTAACTTTCCTTAACAGAATACGCTAACTTCAAATGGGCATATCTCCTTCAAATGACCTCGAAACATAGCAAATTCGCACTACAATAAATTTGACTATCAGGGACAAATAATTTCATCATTTATAAATCATATTTCGTCACTGAAAATCTTGTGAAACGAAAAATAATTTATCAATCAGTCGTCACTAAATGTGTTGCTAAAATGTACAGAAAAATGATTTAGTGCTTTGCCACTAAAAGTATTATATTAACTACAAAAAGAAAATCGTCTCCAAATGCTTAAACATTTGTGACAAATTTATTTGTCGTAAAATGTATTTTTTTTTATAGTTAATAGTTTGTTTTGTCACTAAAAAAATTATTATTACTGACAATATTATATCGTCGCTAATTATTTTATTTCAATTAGTGACGACAACAATTGTCTCTAAAGTTATATGTATTTCGTAGTTGAAAAAATCTAATTTTGTCACTAATGACTATATTTTATATACAAAAATTTATTTTGTTTTAAATATATTAATTAGGGATAAATTTATTGTTATGAAAAAGGGTAATTTTCCTATTATCTGCCATCTCAATTATCTTAACCCCTCCCAGGAGCTCCCACATTATATGTTATTAGGGACTCAAACTCACAACCTTAAGGTTGGAAGTGCGGAGTGATTACCATCCGATCAACTCTCTCTTGTCTCTCATTTTTATTTTATTTTTAAGTTCATTCACTTCTTTCAAATTTGACTTCTGTAGAAATAATATATTATATGATTATTTATACACATACACAAATGCATGAAACTTACCACCAACAATTCATCCAAATGTATATTATATTTTAATTAAATTGTAGATTTTTTAAAATATCTTTAAATATATTCAATATAATTCAGTCATTTTATTTATTTATGTTTATTGATTTTAAAAATAATTCAGTAGAATTATAAATTTATGTAAAATTATACTTTTGATTTATTAATAAAAAATGAATGATCTCTTCAATTTGATCAGTAAATGAATTGTTTTGAAAAAAAAAATCGATACCCATTACTATAGTACTTCATCATAATATATTTTAAATCCTAGTTGGTTCATTTCTTTCATTTGTGCTTTCATTTTTTAGTTTATTTCAATTTTCACACAAATGAAAAAAGTTAATAGAAATTCATGAAATGTTTCGCACCATTGCAAAGTCTATGTTTGTAAGTAGATGTTATCTCTTTATAGTTGCTCTACTTACATATGTGTATTTACTATTAAATATATACATTTTTTTAGACAAAAGGAAATAGATCAACTTAGTCTATGCAGTTTACCAATCATAAATCAATAGACACGCACAAAAAGTAGCACCAAGCTTGAGAAATTATTAATTTTTATCGTCTTTCGATGAAAGTGAAACAAATAAAAAACCAAAGTGTTAAACCAACAAATATTAGCGATCTAGTGGTAGAACCGTAGCCCACTCATGGTACTTATAACCTTGACTGTATTTTTCAAATGACGCATTTGATAGTTGCATAATTTAAGAAAATTGATGAATTGAACTTTTTCATTTCTACAAAATCGACCGAATTCGTTGGTTTTAATATTTTCTCTTACCAATTAACGAATGCACTCTGTCTATTTTTTATGAAGCACTTGTATTATTCTTTTTGAAAGTTGTCACTTGTAATTATGAACAATTGTAGCCAAAAAAATTCTATTTAGCTATGAATTTTTTCGTAGAAAATAGTTGAATTATTCACTATAAATTTTAAGTCGTCGCTACTTAACACCTTACATATTTTGCGACAATTATTTTGTTGTCACTACATCACAAATTGATTAGACACAATAAAATATTTGTCACAAATTATTTATATTACTAGTGATGAAAATAAATTTCATAATTAAATAAAAAAATTATAGCTAAAACTTATAATATTTAACTACGAACTCTAATTTATCGATATTGTAGCAACATAATTTTTTAGATGAAATTTTTTTGAATCCAAATATTGATAAATTTTAAGACAAAAAATAATTTGTCATGAATTAGATACAATATTAGTTATGAAATAATGTTTCACCGATAACTTTAAATTCGTGACTTACACTACTTAAAAAATGACGCCAATTAAGTTTTTTGTGGGAAAATTTAGTGGATAAAACTTTGGTACGGATTTTTATGTTTTGTCACTAAAAGTATGTGTCTCATATATTTAAGCATGAAAAATAAATTATGTCACTAAAAGAAAACAATTAGTGTTGAATTTGATGTCGTATCTAATAATTTCGTAGCTATGTGTCATATTTGTCATAGTGTCAGTGGCATTGGAAACAGGATTCCAAGACATTTCATTTGATATCTTATGGGCCACCTAAGTTATCATGTACTGAATGTTATGGTTATTTGAAGTGGACCAAAAACACACAACTTAAGCATAACTTGAAAATTTTCAAATTTGGCTCTTTCCAAATTAGCTCTTTCTAAATTTTGCTCTTTTTAAGCCTACAATATCTCCCCCTTGGGAACATTCGTCCTTGAATGAGATCACTCTAAAGTAGAACTAAGGGCGTAACATCTAACATTCAGCTCAAACACCCAACATGCAATATATAACACAACACATCAACTTAAAGAGTACTATGTAAAAATTTAGTACCTTGATTTGAAGCTTCTCCGGGAGTAAAGATTTATGGGTATCACTTTTTAATATCCTCCTTTGTCTCCCAAGTAGCTTCCTCAACAAACTAGTTCCTCCATAAGACCTTGAATAATGCTACCTCCTTGGTTCTCAACTTGCGAACCCGATGATCCATAATCTGAACGGAAATCTCCTCCTAAGATAGAATGTCCTAAATACCAATATTTTCAGTTGGTGATAACTGAAGGATCACTCATACACTTGTTCGACATTTAAATATGAAACACCGGATGGACTGTTGCTAATTCTTGCTATAAATCCAATGCATAAGTTACATTACTGATCCTCTTGGATATCCTGTACGGACCAATATGCCGGGGACTAAGCTTCCCCTTCTTCCCAAACGTCATAACACCCTTCATGGGTGAAACTTTCAAACCTAAGGTGTTTACGAATATTCATTACTCTGTGTTGAAGGCTTAGGAGCTTAAATTTGAGAGTTTTATTATAATATTATGCATGATTCGACAACACGATTTTAAATCAAAATATTAAAAAAATGAATTAATTAAAATAATATTTTTAATCTTGTCTTTTAAAATATCTTAGATATTTACAAAAATAATATAGTTATGTTATATTGTGGTGTATGCATTATTTAAAGGATTTTATAATTTATTGATATTTTACCGGTGATAGTAAATGAAGTTATGTTGGAAAAAAATTTATTATTATACGAGATAAGTTTTATTCAAAATGATTTTTTTCCCCATTAATTGTAGTATATGAAACATGTATATTTAGCTTACACTAAATAATGAGATATAAATATATTGTGATATCACAACCCCACTTCCACGTGGAAGTGGGTAATGGCAGCAACAATTCTCTATAGTGCCACCTATCATTTTCTGTATATTGACACACTTAATTGTATATAAATAATTACTAAACCAAAAGAAAGCATATCTATCTGTTTGACTTGAGCAATTCGGGGGGGACTCATTTTATTTAGCTTCTACGCTACTATATGAATATGCTTACAGCTTCAACAATCAGTTCAACAATTTACTGGGAACACAAAAATCACTACTCTTCTTTCAACTTTTGTTGAAGAATTATTTTGGGAAATTCTATTTGAAGTCATGTTCAATTACCAATATAAAAGTCATTATCTGCAAGTTATTCCAAATTCTCATTTAAGTATGTTAAGGCAAAATTCTCTTTTTCATATCGCACGAAATCTTAAAATTTATAGATCATCAAATGAATTGTTTTTACTATTCTACTCCTAGAAAGACCCTCTGTGAAGGGCATTGAGAAGTGAGCTGATGTTATGCTTTGATTCTATCGTATTGTTCTTATACTTGTATCATTGTGAAGTGTGTTGCTGGTAAAGTTATCCTCTGTTAAGTTTCTTATTTCTTATATCTACTTGCGAGTTATTGTCTTAAGATTAAGGCTAAAATATTGGAGAATTATCATGTCATACCCAAGGGAGTTGTTAAGTCATTCTTTCTTGTCAAAACCTTTTACAAAAATGTCAATTGAAAATGATACTATTATTAAATCTTGTACTCTATTCTTTTTGTTAATTATATGCTTGTCAAGAAACATATTTTCTGAAACGGACCATACTATTATCAATTTGAAGTCATTCATACAAATCAAGTTAAGCATGTTAGTCTCCTTTTAAGTTTCTAGATGACTGATTTTCTAACTTGAAGTCGAGTCAAGAGCTTTGAATCCATTACGACTCTTTAGACCTAAATGGTTGTACAGAATTTAAATGAGTTCATGAAAAATTCTTTCAACACCTTGAGTTCCTTTTGTATATCCTCTGATTTAAGTTACCTTTCTGAAATTGAGTTAGGCACTTAATAGGTTGTTCTAAAAGTATATGAGGTTCTGTATGAGGCGTTTACATGTTATATGAGAGTGAATATGGAATTATGAGAACATGAGTCCCAACGGGTCAAGGTTGGCAACATGAGTATGGTAACATATATGCATTACGAATCCATGACATGACATGCTATGCATTCTACTTCCGAGCTATAATCGAAAGGTATGGGGCCTGTTGCCTATATTTATACGTATGAGACACAAATGGCCACAAGTTGGCGAATATGATGCCGGTTCGCTACCGGAAGGCACCACCATTGCTAGCATTTGGTTGGGTATGTCATGCATTTGCATCTATATATATGTATTCATGACATACGATTACACGAACATACCATGCATATTTAGTTACTATGAGGTCAAATGTTGATCATGGAGGCTATTTGAGTTTCACTTTCAAGCTGAATCTCCACTACCCTTTTTATCGCAGTTATATATTATTTCACTTTCTGCCTTACATACCCGTACATTTTCATTCGTACTGACGTCCCATTGCCTGGGGATGCTGCATTTCGTGTTGCAGGTTCAAACAAAGGTCTTGATTGGCCTTTGCAATAGGGGGTGTTGTCTCAACTGAGGATTGGTAAGCTCCATTCTTCCTGGAGTTATTGGTCGTCTTTAGGTTTTGCATACTTGAGTTTGGTATATAGTTATTGGTACTTTCAAGACCTCATCCCACCCATTTGAGTTGTAGTATTCATAGAGACTTGTGGACACTCTATGTTGGGCCTTCTTAGCTTTTATTTATTGCCTTGTTAGATTATTTTATATAATATTTTAGTTGAAGCCTTATCGGCTTGCTAGTTCATTATCAATTAAGTTTGTCTTTCTGGTCCTTCTATTATGTCATTTATATTCTTGTGACCTCATCGGTCCACTTATCTTGCTTCAGTATTTCATTGTGAAGGCCTTGTCGGCCCTTGTTATTTTCTTTCCATTATGTTTTAGTGTCTAGCTTGGTCGAATAAGGTACCACGTGCCCGTTACGCCTTCCCTAGTTTGGGGCATGACATAACTATTATTGTAAGCAAACTCAATGGGAGGTAACTGATCATACTACTTACCCTTGAGATCGATCACACACGCTCTCAACATATCCTCTAAAGTATGAATTGTATGCTCTTGTTGACCATCATTCTAGGGATGAAAAGTGGTACTAAGGTTCACCTTGGAACCAAAATATTTCTTGAAAGACTTCCAAAATTGTGCGGTGAATTGCGCAACTGTATCTGAAATGATAGAAACCGGAACTCTATGAAGTTTTACTACTTCTTGAATATAAAACTTTGAATAATCTTCTGCTGAAAAAGTAGTTTTTACAAGTAAGAAATGGGCTGATTTAGTCATTCGATCTACAATCACCCAAATCTAATCATGCTGCCTGCGAGACTGCGGTAAACCAGTAATAAAATCCATATTGACCATCTCCCACTTCCATTCTGGAAGATCTATCTTCTGAGCCATACCACCGGGCCTCTGGTGTTCTACCTAAACTTGTTGGCGAATCGGGCACTTAGCAACGAATTCTTCAATACTTCTCGTCATACTATTCCACCAATAGACTTCTCTCAAGTGACGATACATGTTTGTGGAACCCGGATGAATAGAATATTTGGAGCTATGAGCTTCCTCCATGATCATCTCTTCAAGTTCACCCACCCTTGGCACACACAATCTAACTTGATACCTCAATACACCATTTCCCCCTTGTTGAAAAGACATCACTTTTTGCTTATGGACATTTGCTTTCAATTGAAGATAAATAGGATCTTGGTCTTGTTTCTCTTTCACTTCGGACACTAGTGATTATTCAGCCCTATTTATCACCACCACTCAACCTTCATTGGAATACAACCATCTTGTTGCAACCATATTTCTTTTCTTATGTTCATATCCTTAAGATCTAGTCTTGCTTTATCTATGTCCTTAATTTTCCCAGCAATTTCCAATAGTGTCCCCAAAATACTCTCACAACTATTTTCTTCTATGCGCATAACATCTAAATTATGCCGCAATTTCAAGCCCTTCCAGTATGGTAACTTAAATAAAATACTTCCCCCAACCCAATTCAACTCTTCAGGAAGATGCTTCTTTTTCTTATTATTTGAGTGTTTTCTTGCTCTATAAATACTAATTAAATCTGATTGTTGTAAGACATCATCTCTTGAGAGCACTTTTGGTTTCAATCTGTTTTCTTTCTTCCCATTAAATTGGTTGATTCTTCTCCACGAGTGACCAGGTTCAAGATACTGACGGTGACCCATGTATCAAAATTTACTTCCTAGCTTTTCTGAAGATGCATCCTTATTGCAAGTAGAACATGCCATGTATCTCTTAGTGCTCCATCCAGATAAATTACCTAATTCATATAAAATATAATATATGTCAGTAGTAGTTTATAATCTAAACTATAACATAGAACCTTCCAAAAATAAGATTCGCTACCGCAATGAATGGATCAATATCGAGATTATGCAATATATTTACCATTACTATTTTACAATTATTAGTATTCTTACATATTCATTTTTTTGTTGCTGACAATGAGGGAGCAACTTTTGCTAAGCATGAAATGCCTCCTTTAATATTGGATAGTTTGAATTTTGTTGGTAACTTAGCAAGTACTCTGTTTGATTGTAATGCTTTAGGCCACCGGTCTTGTACGGATGCATATTATTATATATAAATGAATAAAACCCTTTCCAACAAAAATTGAGTAATTTAAGAACTTACCATAAGCTGGAGAGTCATTTATAGTCCATAAAACAACAATATGTATCTTGAAGCACTTCCTAGTTGATGCATCAAATGTCTCTACACCATCACTCCATAACTCTTTCATCTCATCAATCAAAGGACGCAAATAACCTAGTAAGAACATAACCGAAACCTCTATTTACCAAAATTCACAAGAACTTATAGCGAAAAAGATAAGAAAGAGTTGACCAACCCCTCTAGAACACGCAATAGGTTTTCTTCAGTTCTATCCCCAAAATCGAAGGATTTCTCCCTAGATTTCGTCACCAGTTTGTGGGATTTCACTAGTGGGTTCCTTTCATACACTAGGTCCCTAGAATTCAGTCATATTCTTAATTCGTTATATCTTTCTTAGACCTAGGGTTTCTAAAACCTTAGATATTAGGTGTGATTTAGCTGTTATAGTATTCTTAATAAGATTATCATGTTTTCGTGAAATCTTTGCTTAGTTCCTTGCCCGAAACTCAACCTAGTTGTGTAGATTTGTATAGTTCATGAATTACACTAGCTAGGTCAAATAAATAAATATACATGCCTCAGATTTTGAATGTTTCATTGTCAGTACTTAAAAGTTGCATTCTCAGTTAGCATGTCAAAATATCGAGCTAATCAAGTATTTCAGTTATGTTGTGTCATACATATTCTGAATTTAGAGTAGGCTTAACACCGAGTTGGACTAGGGTTCAGTGTACCCTCATAGTCCCAGAACTACCTGCCCCCATAGGCTTATAAGTTCCCTCTATTGGGAATCAGAATTAGTGATCATGCCAGTCATGCCTTTATACCCCTGGCAAGGTATTTTGGGTCCTCTCGATGGGGCATATACATAGGACTCCACATTTAGCTCACGTGATTTTATGTCAGTTAATAGTAGCTCCCACAGTCAGACTCTAGTGCATTTGACTAGGTTTTCAGTTATACTTATGTATTCAGTCTCAGCATGTTAAATTCATATTTAGTGCTTGGTCATTGCATTTAGCTCAGTTTTTAGAATATTTCAGTATTATTATTTTGTTCATATTATGATATAGCTCAGTTATAATTGTTCATCTATATACCATTTACTGCATGCTCAGTACATTCCAAGTACTGACACATACTGTGTGCCACATCCTTTCATGATGTAGGTTCAGGAACTTAGCATCCAAATCACGCATAGATCGGTTCCCGATCTGTACTCAACAGCTTCATTGGTGAGTCCTAATAATTCAAGGACAATAGACATGGTTTCAGATTCAGTCTTTCATTTGAGTTTTTCAGATTTTCTAGGGTTAGCTGGGGGCATGTCCAAGAAACTCTAGTCAGTAGAGGCTTTTTCCGACATAGTATTAGATTGAGCCTTAGCTTTTGAGTGATTGTTCAGTAACACTAAACTCGTAGTACATTTTATATATTCAGATCTATTTTGGGTATTCCGCACTTTAAGTTAACTACTATAAGCCTCTGCATAGTGTATCTTTATTTAGTTATCTTTCAGTATGCTTATGATATGCAAGAAATATGGTTAGCTTGGGATCACGCGTGATCCTATGTCCCATGTTACGTCAAGGGGGTAGCCTCATGACGTGATGATTAACGCTGACCTACACCTCATCCAATAATAGGTGTAGACGATTGTAATCTAGTATATACCCAACAAGTGAGTTGGGGTCAATCTCATAGGGAGCGGTTTAGGTTTGAATTGAGTTATCAATTTATTACTGCAATTTAAATGGTTGTACGACTAGATATTATCGGAAACTTGTAATTAAATCAAAAGGGCTGACATAAATGACGGGTAGGGGATTTTTTTATCAGTCGACAATCATTACAATAACAAGTAACAAGGGTAATCAAGTGAGTAAGTGGTACTTGAAGGAATGACCAACCAATTGCAAATTTTCGCTAAATGGGTGCTAGGTGATTACTAAAAGTTACTAAATCTTTATTGGTAGGATGGACTTTAAATGAGATAATTTTCTCTCAAACAACTACCTCGCTTCAATTGAGTTCTTTTGAACCTCAACAAGCTAAACACGAAAACTAGCCCACAACCTCACTACATCTACTCTCTCGAGCTAGATACGTAGAATGAGACTTAGGATTCACTCTCTCGAGTTGAACCCACAATAGCCCAATCACTACGAATGCTAAATTATCGCCTTGGTTTTACACCTCTCTCTCAAGCAAGAATAAAATACTGAATCACACTTCAATAAACATTGAACACAACAATTTAACAACAAAAATAAATTAGACCCACTTTGAATTAGCAATACAATCAATAATTTCTAACACTTAATCAGCAAAATTAAACAATTAATTACATGGTCAAACCTCCAAGAATGAGGTTTTAGCTAGTCATGATAAAAATGAAAATTCAACACCTACTACAAGCTCCATAGCTTAGTATTGATTTCCAAGATCTTAAAATGAGCAAACTTTGCTTTAATTACAAAACCCAACTCGAAATCTACTTGAAAACCTTGAAACTGAGCCAGAACAACATTTTTTGTTCTAGGTATGAGTTTCCCAATGTTTGGATACCTTCTCTCTCTTTAAAATATCAATTTATACTTATCCAGAATTTGACCTTTTAGGGCCAATCGACGAGGAAAGTCGGGGTTCACCGACTAGTCAGTGATTCACCAATCGACACTGTCCATCGCCTTCTTGATTCGTGTTTTCATCTAATATGCCCAGTAAGTTTAGGTGGCCTATGTCATGATCGCTGATGGATTCCGTGATGCATCCTTTATTCTTGTGGATCACCGATTTGTTTGCATCTTCACTGCTTGTTCTGTACCTTTCGGCGGTCTAACGTTTCTTTGACGATCCAAATGGCGTGTCGCTGATAGGGTGTATGCCTTGCCTAATTTATCTCATCCCAATCGATGGCATGCTGGAACTTTGGGCAGAGTAATAAGACATTCGGTTGTTCGCCGAGTGATCTTGGCGATCACCAAGATCGCTTTTCTTCACTTCTTCAGCTTGTTAGCTCCTTTTTGCCCAGTAGGGACCTTACCTTGCTCCTTAACCTTCATAGCTGCAAATGAACACTTCAACATTAGAATAGATCACAGATTAGACATTTGAGGACACTTAAACTATCAAAACAAAGCCCTAAATGAGTTCAAATCTCAGACTCATCAACACCCCCAACTTAAACTTTTGCTTGCCATCAAGTAAAACTCAAGATCAGTCAGTTCAACATGGGTGTCTAAAAATAGTGCTGCATAAGACTCAACATGAATGGAAACAACAAGGTTCAAATTACTCATATAATGATCAATTGTGCACTCAAAGTTTCAAATTGTGACTCACCATTATCAAGAGTACTCAAGCTCACAATGCTTGCTTCAAATGCAAGTTCAAGCTCAACAAAGGTATTCAAATACCCTTACAACAAAGATGATTCCATATTCACACAAAATTTCTCAATAATTTAAAGTCCCGTAATCACATACAACTATCACACTCACAAAGATTAACGCATGCATGACTTCACCCATCAAAAGGGGAATATTCACATTTCTTGAATTTCCTTCCTTTCCACCACACCCCCAACTTAGGCTTTTGGCCTAAGTTGGCTATTCAAACAAACCACTACTTCAAGACGGTTTTTGTGTAGGGATAAAAAGGTCAATGTTGCTCAAGTTTCTTGAAAGAAAAGGGTAGGCTCAAAAGATGCCAGGCAAGGTTCACACATTTCACAAGGTTGGCCACAAAGAGATATATTGACAAGTTGGTTTACTCATCAAAAAAATTGTTGCCTAAGATCATTTCGATTGCTTGTTGCACTCAATCAATTAGACCAACGGGGCAAATTCTAGGTGTCATCAAGCACAATGATCAGGGGAAAACCTCACCACACAAGGCATTGATACAATTATCAAACAAGACTCCACATTTTCTAGCTAGCGAACAATGTTCATCAGAAGAGACTTTATCGACAATAGGCTAGTCACAACGAGATGCTCAAAGTTTACATATTGCCTATGTCACTTAGTTTGCCTCATCCTAGGCATACATTCATTTCATTCAATTAATAGTACTATTCAAGTATCGGTATTGACCCTAATCGATACTATAAAATTGTAATGGAACAGCTTCAATCAAACACATCTAGAGGTGGTTTTCCTAACAAAGTTCCGCCTTACAAAAAACATCAAACATTTTCCTCAATGCAACACAAATATACAGACAAGAAATAAAGACAGAAATGTAACAACACTAAATGACAAGATAAGAGTTAGAAGAATTCTTCACTAGATGGCCATTCGGCGAAGTGATGTGGGAAGTGCTGAACGATTCGGCAAACCGCTAAACTATATGTAGTTCGCCAGATTATCCAAAATATTAGCTCTTCAATTTAGATCAAAAGGCGGTGAAAGTCGTGCTTGCCGAACAACATCGGTGAATCACCGAGTAAGCTTGCTGAATATTCCATAATTACAGTCCCCTCCCTGAGAGGAAGAAAGCAAGCCAAGTCGTGATCGTTGTTCTATTCGGTGACTTGCCGAAATGGCCATACCATCGCAGGGTAGCTCATACCTACCCAGAGAACATATATTATTCAAATCAACTAAAGCTTGGATTGCCCCCCAATAAATACCTTATTTAATGTTTTGGCATGACATGGAAATGCTCTCAAGCATCTTCCAAATACTCCACTTCAAGAGCTGAAATCTCATGACACTCACCAAAATAAAGCTTCAAGTGTTGCCCATTAACCTTGAAGGCTGGACCTTCCTTACCTTCTACTTTAATGGCCTCATTCATGAACACTCGTGTCACTTTAAATGGACCATACCATTTTGACTTGAGCTTTCCCGGGAAGAGTATCAGTCGAGAATTGTACAGCAACACAGTCTCAAAGTCCAAATTCTCTCTTACAGATTTTAGAGTCATGCCATTTCTTTATTTTCTCCTTGTAGAGAGCTGAACTTTCATATGCCCTAAACCTGAATTCTGACATTTCGTTCACCTGATCTACTCTTACTTTCGAAGCATTTACCTAATCAAGATTTAATATCTTTAATGCCCATAGTTCTTTGTGTTCACGTTTAATCGATAGGTGACAACATTTCCCAAAAACAAGCTGATATGGAGACATGCCAATTGGTGTCTTGTAAGCAGTGTGATATGCCCAAAGTGCAACATCTAGCTTTCAAGACCAATCTGTCCTATTTGCATTCACGGTCTTAGACAAGATACTCCTAATTTCCCGATTTGAAACCTCGACTTGGCCACTCGTTTTAGGATGATATGGCGTTGCTACTTTATGCTTCACTCCGTATTTACTCAATACGGATGCAATCAGGCGGTTGCGAAAATGTGAACCTCCATCACTAATAATAGCTCGAGGGGTGCCAAATCTTGAAAAGATGTAGCATTTTAAGAATTGAACAACACTCTTCCCCTTATTGTTGGGTAGTTCCATGGCTTCCACCCATTTAAAAACATAATCCGCAACCACCAAAATATATTTATTTCCAAACCAGCTCATAAACGGCACTATGAAATCTTTTTCCCCATACATAGAATAACTCAACTTCCAGAATAGGCTTAAGAGGCAACTCATACCTTCTAGACACCCCATTGTACGCATTTCTTGACAAATTCATGAGCATCTTTGTAGAGGGATGGATAGTAGTAACCACTTTGAAGAATTTCAGCGGCTATTAGCACACCGTTATGATGACCACCAACCGGCGAAGAATGACAAGCATTTAAAATTTTATTGACTTTCTCTTCTAGCACACTTTGCTGAATAATATGGTAATCAAATTATTTGAATATATATGGTTCATCCAATAAATATCTTTTGACCTCAAATAAGAACCTTTTTTGTTGATAGAAGTATAGGTCTTCCAGCATTAGCCCATATACCACATAGTTAGCAAAATCAGCATATCAAGGAGACTGCATAAGAGTCGTCATGGATACCTGCTCGTATGGGAATGTGTCGTTTATGTCTAAGTCAAGCTCATCTTTCTCTTTTCCTTCCAACCTAGATAGGTTATCGGCCACCTAATTTTCACAACCTCTTCTATCCTTGACTTCAAAGTCAAATTCTTGCAATAACAACACCCATATTATCAATCATGGTTTAGCATCTTTCTTAGGCATTATGTACCGCAGGGCTAGAAGATCTGTGTGAACGACCACATTGGTGCCTAGCAAGTGTGCCCGAAATTTCTCAAATGCATATACCACCGCAAGTAACTCTTGCTCTGTAACAGTGTAGTTACGTTGAGCACCATTCAATGTTTTTGTTGTGTAATAGATTGGATGGAATAGTTTATTGAGCTTTTTTCAAAAAAAACACCCAACGCAATCCCACTTGCATCATACATCACTTCAAACGGTTTCGACCAATCTGGGCTAATAATTACCGGGGTAGAGATTAATTTCTCTTTCAAACACATAAAGGCTCTCATACATGCGTCATCAAAATCAAATTTCGCGTCCTTCTCCAACATCTTGCACAATGGGAGTGCAATTTTTTAGAAGTCTTTGATGAATATATGGTAGAACCCGGCATGCCCCAAGAAACTACGTATACCTTTTACCGAGATTGGTGGTGGTAGCTTCTCAATTACCTCGATCATTGCCTTGTCAACCTTCAACCCATTTTGTGATACCTTTGACCCAAAACTATACCTTCCCTAACAACAAAGTGACATTTCTCCAAATGTAGGACTAAATTAGTTTCCACACATCTTTGATGAGCCTGCCCAAGGTGTGCCATTCATGTTTCAAAAGAATCACCCACAATTGAGAAGTCTTCAATGAAGACATCCATTGAATCTACTACCATGTCAGAAAAATAGACAACATGCAATGTTGAAACGTCACTGGGCATTACACAACCCGTAAGACATTCTTTTGAAAGTGAAAGTACCATAGGGACAAGTGAAAGTGGTTTTCTCTTGATCTTCCTGTGCAATAGAGATTTGATTATACCCGAAATAACCATCCAAAAAGCAATATAATCTATGATCCGAAAGCCGATCAAGAATTTGATCCATAAAAGGCATTGGAAAGTAATCTTTTACCATCCATGAATTTAACTTCCGATAATCCATGCAGACCCTCCATCAGGTTACCGATCTCATAGAAACAACTTCCCCTTTCTCATTTGGAACTACCGTGATGACAACTTTTTTGGGTACACATTTCTCCAGACTCACCCATTTGTTATCTGCAATAGGGTAGATCACACTTGCATCCAACCACTTGACTATCTCCTTTTTCACCACCTTTTGCATTGGTCGGTTCAATCCCTTTTGATGTTCGACACTTGATTTGCACTTACTATCAAGTTGAATCTTGTGAGTGAAAATGCAGGTGGAATACACATAATGACAGTGATAGTCCACCCTATAGCCTTGATGTACCTACTCAACACCTCAAGAAGCAATTTTACTTGCCATTCAAGCAAGTCAGCTGCAATGATAATATGGAGGGTGTTATTTGCCACTAAGAAGGCATACCGAAGATGAGCGGGAAGCACTTTCAACTCAAGCTTTGGTGGTTCTCCGTGGATGGTTTGGCGGGAGGATTTTCTCGATTTTTTAGATAAATGTCTAGCTTAAATGGGTTCCTTGAGTATTCACTTAATTGCGGCAAATCAGCTACCACTTCATCATACCTTTGAACTTCAGTTTCATCATAAATCATAAAAATAACCTCAAGAGGTTCATTCATACACATCAAATGGTTCACACTGGCCACCACTTCATCAATTACATCATTCGTTGAAACCACATAAATGTCACTCGAGTGTTTCATTGATTTGCACACATTGAAGGTGACCTCATCTAAGTTTATTCGGAACTTTAATTCCCCACTTTCAACATCCACTAGCGCACTCCTGGTTGCTAAAAATGGTCTTCCAAAAATAATGGGAAATTCAGCATCAATCTCACAGTCAAGAATAACAAAATCAACCAGAAAGATAAATCGATCAACCTTCACCAATATGTCATAGAGTATCCCAATGAGGTGATTGATTGACCGGTCCACCATAAGATGCCGCATTGTTGTGGATTTTGGTTTGCCCAGCCCAAGTTGTTCAAAGATTGCATAGGGGATAAAATTTATACTTGCCCCTAAATCACATAGAGCTTTAGCAAATTGAAGCATACCAATAGTGGATGGGCTAGTGAATTCCCCCGGATCTTCTTTCTTTGTAATCATCTCACTAGTTATAATGGTACTATAATTATGAAAAACATCGATTGTTTTGAAGTTTGTGTTTCTCTTCTTTGTGACTATCTCCTTCATGAATGTTGCATAACCCCACATCTCCAACAATGCTTCCACTAACGAAAGATCTATGGAAAATGTCTTTAACACGGAGATGAACTTCTGATCCTAATTTTTCTTCTTGAGACGTTGTGGAAATGAAGGAACTATTTTGGGAAGAGGTTGAACAATGTTTGGAGTTGCGGTGGCCTTTTCTTTATCTTTTTGCAACTCTATGACTGTACTTTCCTTATAATTTTCCTCGTTTTCTTTGAGCATATCACTTTCGGTGCTTGAATAGGATTCTCTTCCTAATCAATATCTTTCTCTTCTTTGTGAGCATTCACCCATCATTACCCGTTGCATTACCAATCGCTATCTTTACATTTCGAGTCATAACCGCCAAATCACTGTCATAATCAGCCCGCAAAGTTTTTTGTGTATTCAACTTCACCCTTTTCGATTACCTTAGGTTCCAATTGTGCTAAAAGTTGGCTTAGTTGACCCTCAAGTTGTTTTATTTCATCAGCATCGGAATTCAATCTATTATTCAGTAATGAGAAATCAGCTTTCATCTCTTTAAGAATATCATCCGATCCTTCAACCTTGTCTAGGATATGCGGCAACAATTCATCCACTCTCAAATTATTCGAACTACCCTTTGATCTTGCGTTGTCACTTGATTGCGTGTGGTACTCTTCATGATTCTCTTCTCTCCTCCAACAGTAATTGTTTTCATTCCAATCTTGATAGTATCATCTTCACTCTTCTTTCTTATGCGAGTTCAAGCCTTGATTAACAACCGCCTTAAAGTATCTTGGGTGAGAACCCTCCTCAAATTTCAATCCTCTCCTCACTTCTTTGGATTCACCCACATTTTTTAACACTTGTTTTTGTAACAACACCATTTGGGACAGCGTTTTGCAAATATTCTCATCCCTCTCTTTTTCCTTGTAAAGTTGTTCTTGTGTCATCCTGAAACTAAAGGGGGAAGACGCTACCTTAAATCTTTTCAACATTATTCTTCCTTGAGCCAACTGGTCAGCCACACCTTTGTTTACTGAGTCTAAACTCTAGTGAAAATACTGAAGTATCACATCACCCGGCAGTCTATGAGTAGGACATTGTAATAATAACTTCTAAAATCTCAGCCAAGTTTCATTAATTGGTTCCCCTTCTATCCGCTTGAAGTTTTTGATGTTGTCACACAATTTTACCATCTTTGAGGTTGGAAAGAACCTCACATAGAATGCCTCGGTAATCTCATCCCACGATATAATAGAGTCTCTTGGTAGCTCTGCTAGCCATGTGGTTGCTTCCCCCATTAATAAAAAAGGGACCAACCGCAGCCGAATTGATCTTTGTGAAATATCCTTTAGTGAGAATGGACTGCATATCTCCACGAAGTTGTGAATATGCTCATGGGGGTCATCATGATCTAACCCCCCAAATATTCCTTTAACTTGCAAGAGTTGCAACATGGTATTTGTCACGTGAAATACAGCATGGTCCTCAATTGGAGGTACGAGAATAACACCTACGCCCCACAATAAAGCTTCATTGGTATGCAAGAAATTGCCACCATCATTTTGGTGACAAAATTGGTTCACGGTGCTTTCATTTGCACTCATCCTTTCACCTAATCACCATAGCTCACAACAAAAAGGTAAGTTGGTTCAACTACAACACAAAGAGATAACAATTTAAACTTCGATAAGAGAATTCTGAAAACCACTCCACTGCAACGGCGCCATTTTGATTAACGCTCAACTACACCTCATCCGATACTAGGTGTAGATGATCATAATCTAGTATAAATTCAACAAGTGAGTTGGGATCGATCCCACAGGAGCGGTACAAGTTTGAATTCTGTTATGAAGTTATAACAGCGATTTAGATGGTTGTAGGACTATAAATTATCGGAAACTTGTAATTAAATCAAAAGGGTTAACATTAATGTCAAGTGGGAGATTTTTATATCAGTCAGAAATCACGACAATAACAATCAATGTGGGTAATCAAATGAGTAGGAGGTACTCAGAGGAATCACTGACCAATTGCAAATTTTCGCTAAATGGGTGCTAGGTTATTACGAAAAGTTACTAAATCTTTAAAGGTAGGATGGACCTTTTATGAGATAATTTTCTCTCGAACAACTACCTCGCCTCAATTGAGTTCTTTCGAATCTCAACAGGCTAAACACGAAAACCAGCCCACAACCTCACTGCATCTACTCTCTCGAGCTAGATAGGTAGACGGAACTTAGGATTCACTCTCTCAAGCTGAACCCACAATATCCCAATCACTACGAATGCTAAATTATTGCCTTGGTTTTACACCTCTGTCTAATGCATGAATAAAATACTAAACCACATTGAAATAAACATTCA
>JAJOOH010015584.1:0-13958 GCA_029582605.1 Solanum gracilifrons
AATCAACATTTAACTTAGCCAAAATGGCAACTCAAATCTGAACATAAGCCAATAATAAAATGATGATGAATGAACTAACATCTGACTAACTATCTATGAAGCCTCTAAAACAACTGGGATGGATGTCGGGATAAGCCCACGACATCCTAATGAACTAAAATGATAAAGTAATGAAAAAGGGGGATCCTCCGGAATGCAAGGAGGCTCACCAACAACTCTGAAGCTCAACTAGATCAACGATGCGCTAGATGCTGATCCTAGTTACCTGTGTTTGCATCATAAGACGATCCAGGCCAACTAGCATCAGTATATTGGATGTACGAGTATGCGAGTTGGAATGCTAAACATAACTTAAGCTTGAAAAGAATTCTAAAAGAAACATTTACTTGGCTCAACTCAACATAACTGAACTCATCTAAATATAAAACAGTTTAAACACAAGTGCAATATAAGGAAATGTTGTTTAAAACATGATGTCTACTATGTGTATTTAGAAATACAACAATAACTCCCACAAAATACTGATGTGGGAGTTTCTCTAACCGACAACCATCACTTAAGAGCTATAGTGATGATACAACATTTTACCTCACACTTCCAAGGACTGTCCTATACCTTGCCGGGGGTATAGAACCTAACTCACTAAGTGGATCCACTAGTCTATGCTAAAAAGCACTAAAGGAATCATCTAAAACATATGACCCTTTTCTACCCATGATGGCTACATGGTTTATAGGGGTTGTGAGTTGTCTGAACTCTCCCCCATATCGGTGCTCAATACTACTCCCAAAAAATATACTATTAGTTCTTATGTTTAAAACTTACTTCTTTCTGTGATTTGAGATTAGTGCTAAAAAACTTAGCTCAAAGGCTATCTTGGAAATCAAAGTTTCCTCTCTTGGTTCATTTAGAAAGCGATTACTCTTTTCTAAAAACCAACCCAAAGGCTCTAGCAACGAGGATGGAAGTCAATATCGTCGAACCCTGCATTTGATAAGAATGTAGGCAAGAGTATGTGTTAGTACTATAATGTACTAAATATGATGGCTAGCATAAATCATGAACATAAGCATAATAGAGGCATTAGTTAACATAAGACATTTACAAAAATCATAGGAGAAAATAGCATTAGTCAGAAGAATAAGAGACATCATAATAATACATAGGCTATAAGCATAAGAGATAACAACATAGTCATAGGCATAATCAATGCATCTAGTTGAACATAACATAAGAGAAACACTTCATAAGTTACCTTAAGGCAAGCTTGTACAATGCATGGATAAGACCCCATAATCCACCCATGCTAAGCAAGTCACTATAGGCCCTCATTCATATTTATCATATCTTTTGATCTCATTCTTAGCTTATTTTCTAATAGACAAGGGAACATTCACCTTTAGTCGAACATATCAAGGAAATCAACTATAGAAACAACCAAATTAGGCATACATCATACAAGTACTCCTCATATCAAAACATACTTACAATACTTACTTGAAGTATCCTCAGTTCATTATTCATGTTCATATTCTTATTGTGGTAGTGGAAAAGCATAAGTCACAAGCATATTCATTACATAGACCATGTGAGCTTAACATGAAATTTGGTGTCAACCCCACACGGAAAAGAGGTTTCTCTACTTGCCTAAGGTAGAACCACACTATTAGCTTATGTGGATCCATTAGCTAAGTAACCTGCGGGGGCACTTAGTCAGGGATAGGGAGATTTCTACTAGAAACCCAAACTCAACTAAGGTAGAAGGTTTCCATCTTACGAGACATACTTTGGGAAACCGGACTCAACTACCATAGAAGGAACCCATATAGAAAGCTAGACTCAACTAGTGTAAAAGCTTTCATTAGGAAGCCGGACTTAACTAGCGTAAAAACATCCCTCTCATATTCAATATCCACTCGGTGCTAACCATTAATTCCCACAGAGTTCATATTAAGTCTTGACTTGAGTTCATATTCATGGAAGAATGTCTTGACACTCAATCCAACATAATTCATAATATAGCTCATAGTTCATGCATGGAAATAACATTTCACTGTCCATGTCTTCATATACATTCAATAGGTGAAAAAACCTTTCAACCTTAGAATCATCATATTGTGAGAAAACCTTTCACATCATATCGTATTAATACATAAGTGTGTAAATGAGAATATCCTTTCAACAACACCGAACAAGATCATAATCGTAATCACTTTACTGTCAATGTGTTCTCAAAGTATTCTCAAAGCATATACATAAATCTCATAATCATGCATAACACTCCTACTTTGCCATTCAAGGATCAAGGATCATATTAAATCAACACATCTAGAATTCACTACATTAGACATGGATGTAATCATAATTCATGTCTACAAGATTTACTTTTAAGCAACTCATGTCTTCGTGCTCTAACCTCAGGTAATTCATAAAGAAATTCATCAATCTTAGAAGATCACATCTAAGCCCTAAATTTCCCCTATTCATGGCATAAAGTCCAACTATATTAATTTCACCGTAGAATATTAGATTAATCAAGAATACATGTATAATCATACTAAAAACATGCAATTCCATCACATATAATCATAAACGGCCATAAACAATCATAATCCACTATATTGGATCACAACCCATAACATTAAAAGAAACCCTAAATTGACTTGGGGAAATCTTCTTCTAGATTGGGGAAAACATGAGGGCTTCATGGATGAAAGGAGTCAATGAATGAATAAGCCATCATACATTGATTACAAAGCCTAGAAATATTGAAACAATAGAGTCTTGACTTGACCTAGCTTGACCTTCTTCTTCTTCTTCTTCTTCTTCTTCTTCTTTCTAAAGAGAGGATTTTTTTCCAGAGGGAATTGGGTTTATTTTGGAGGTTTAGAAATAATGATTTGGAATGAATTAATTAAAGGTCTAAAGTCTTTATATAGGTTGTCTAAACTAGGATAAAACGACGTCACTTAATACTTAATTAATTCCGAAAATTCCATTAAGCCCTCACTTAACCGTTTAAAACTACCCACTGCCTCACCCATGAGACCCCGACCATGTGGTGTGGTCGGACCCACGGCCCATGCTGGTTGAGTGTGGGTTGGTGTCTGCAAGTGGTCATTTCAAGTTTAGGACCTACGAACCCATCCACGAGGTGTGGACTAATCCACGAGGCGTGCGTCCTGTCGTGGAGACTGCCTTAGGCAGATTCTAAGAGAGGCTCACCCACGCTGCCCACCTATGGGGCATGGCTCCCTCCATGGGGCATGGATGGCCTCGTGGGTGGCATTGTTTTTGGGCATTCCTAGGGTCCTCCTCAAGGACCCATAGTTGGTCCTTGGGGGGGGGGGATCGTACCTTGACGTTCTAACACGAAAACCTCTATTTTAAGTACGGGGAGTTACGTTTACGACTCTAACCCTCATGCTAAATTCTTGTTTAACATACAAGTTTCCGGGGTTTTACAAAATTTCCCCCTTGGGAACATTCATCCTCAAATGATCTTGATACCTTACGGAAGTAAAGACTCAATACTAGGAACCCATCATGCATGCAACATCAAAATAATGCACAATTTAAAGAAGGAAACATTTACTCCATCTCAAACATGATCAACACAACACAAGGAACTAGGAACTATATCTAACAACCCATTATGCATGAAATTTCAACATTTCTCATATTCATAGGCGGAACTACCTTCTTAAAACTAAAAGCATGATCAACACAACTTCATGGAACCAATATGTATTTTACTCTCAAAAGCATACTAAAGCATGTTTATCATTTCATCTCATGAAGTCAGATAGGCAACTCATACTAAAAGCACAACAATATGAGGGAATCTATCATGCAAACTCATTTTCTTCCAGAACAAAAGTTTTCATGAACATGCACCACATAAGGAAATCATGGAAACATCTAAAACACACATGACTCCAAAACATAATACAACTAAGTGGAACTCATCATCTCAAGCTAGAGAAGGAATAGAAGGAGCATATAAGGATATCGGGACATCTTATTGGCTCGGCCTTCCAAGTAGCACCCTCACCTAAAACCCTCACTAAAGGTCACTCCTTAATACTTTCATGGAAGCAACTTCCTTGTTCTTCTATTTCTTAACTTGCCGGTCTAAGATCCCTACCGGTATTTTTAAATTGGAGGGATTCTCATTAACTCCAAACTCTTCTAAGGAATCCATGTATGTCGGATCTACAACACACTTCTTTAACCTAGAGACATGGAAAACCCGATGCACCTATGTCAACTCTTTAAGCAACTCTAACTCACAAGTAACCTTACCAATACTACTCAAGATCTCATTTGAGCCTACAACACCGGGACTAAACTTCCCAAAATCACTACACCTCTCAAGGTGAGCATTTGAAACAACCCAAATCATGAAC
Organism: Solanum gracilifrons; assembly: GCA_029582605.1. Lineage (NCBI taxonomy): Eukaryota > Viridiplantae > Streptophyta > Magnoliopsida > Solanales > Solanaceae > Solanum > Solanum gracilifrons. Next base: position 4,410 of record JAJOOH010015584.1, read on the forward strand.
TTCAAGAACACTCAAAGACCTTACTATCGAGGCACACTATCTCCCCCTTGAGAGTAAGTCTACACGAATATTAAGAACCATTTGTTTCAATTATAAGGTTCGAGTGAGTCATCACTAAGCTTTCACATCCACCACACAAGATTTTTTCAAACCATGGTGAATTACACTTCAACCCTTTTTAGGAGAATCTACTCACCCAAAACATCTACGCATTACTTAAACACCCTATTCATGAAATCTATCCACATACCCCAAAGATCATCATGACTAAGTTGGGTCCTACCATCAAATACACATAACCATAATGCAACCCATTTATACCAAAGAAAACATCAAAGTCTATCAAGTCACAAAAGACAAGCAACACCGGAATCTAAATAAGCATAAAACACATACCAGGAGCAACGTTCGGAGGACACTCTTGTTCACCTCTAGCTTGGAGAGCATAAAACCCAGTTTGCTTTGGAGCACTCATACCAGAGTCAGTATGAGCAACTTGCTTACCCTCTCTTCCTCTAGCGGTAAGTACCGGGCAATCTCTCATTTTGTGAACACTCCTACCACAACCATAACAACCCTCCATGCCAGCTAAACATCTACCCTCATGTCTCTTTCCACACCTAGCACAAGTAGGAAATAGGGGTCTACTATTCTTTCCTTGGGACATAGGGTTGGATACCCTTTCTAATTTATATCTTGGGGAAATCCTAGAAGAACCTTATCTGGAGAACCTTTCAAGAGGAGAATTATAATCCTCAATCCTAAACCATTTTTTCTACCTCAACCTTTCTTCAAGTTTCTCTTCCTCAATTTGTTGAGCATAAATCATAAGATGAGAAATATACATATCATGATCTAGCATGTCCGTACGACATTCTTTCACTACCAAGTCGAACACACCCGACACAAACTTACTTATTCCCGACCTAGGATCAGACTCTAGAATTGGAGCATACTTATACCATTGGGTGACCACAATGCATATTCCTTAACACTCATATTACATTGCCTAAGGTTAATGAACTCAAGCACTAAAGTTTCTCTCATCTCTAAAGGGATGAACCTATCTAGAAAATCACCCTTCAACCTTTCCCACTCTATAGGACCCATTCCTACCGGTCTAGCCCCTTTCCATTGATTAAACCAAACCCGAGAAACCCATTTGAGTTGGTAAGAAGCCAACTCCTCTTTCTCTACTGGAGTCACTCCCACAAAGTCCAAAACCTCATTGACCTCATCTATAAACTCTTGAGGATCTTTGTAACACCCCGGAAAATAGTAGGCAAAACTAGAGCTTGAAGTGAGGGTTAGAGTAGTGAATAACTCCCCGTACTTAGAATAAAGGGTTTTGGGTAGAACGTCAAGGTAAAACTCCCCAAGGACCAACCAAGAGTCCTTAAGGAGGACCCTAAAATTCTGCCACAAAATAATCCACCTACGAAAGGAGACCCCACACTCCATAGGGGGATCCACGCCATGTGGATGGCTTCTTAGGTTAGGGTCCCAAAAGATGGGTTACAGACCTCCACCCACGGATGAACAACACACCCCGTGGGTCCACCCATGGCCAATGGGCGTGGTCTCATGGGTGAGGCAGTGGACAAGTTTTAGACGGTTAAGTGAGGGATTAGTGGAACCTTTGGAATTAATTATGGGTTAAGTTGTGTCGTTTTAACCTTACTTAGACCACCTATATAAACGTTTTAGATCCCTAAATTCATTTATCCTATTCATTATTTCATCTCACCAAAAAAACTCAATTTCTCTCCAAGTTATCCTCTCTCTAGAAAGAAGAAGAAGAAGAAGAAGAAGGGTCAAGCTAGGTCGAATTCCACCAATCTTCCAAGATTTGTGAGGGATTTATAATCAAGGTATGATATGTTATTCATCCATGGATTTTTCCATTCATGGAGCCCCCTAGTTATTCCACAATTGTGAAGATGAGATCCCCAATTCAAGTTAGGGTTTCTTCCAATATTGTGGGTTTAGTTAAGTATGAATCCAATTAAGTGGATATTGATTGTTTATGATTGAATTAGCAGTGAATCACGTTATTATGAAGGAATTACATGTTTTCTATGTCTAACCCTAGTCTAATTGATGAAATTAAAGTAATGTGGGTTTATTCCTTGTGAAGGGAAATTTAGGATTCATACATGATCTTCTAGAATTGATGATGTTTATAGTAATTTTTCAAGAATAAAAGCATGTGGACATGAATTGAATTAGAATAAGGTATATGTGATGGATCATGACTAGTAAGGCTTGATATTGAACCTTTATGGTGATATATGACTAGAATCACTTAAGAATGAAGTATGTGATTAGAATTCCTTGTAATATAGGTTCATAGGATGATTTTATGGAGTAAATCTATTGAGAGTAAGGCTTATAGTTATTAATGTTGACTTCTAGGGTTTTAAGATAGAGCTAATATGATGAATTATGTATGTTAAGGCTCTAAGAGGGAAGTTGACATGATGATGGTAAACTATAAGGTAGAGTTGTTATGGAAGGACCTTACCCACCTAATCTACCATATGTATGACTGAATGTATGAATTGATAGAGTCACTTTAGTAGTGAGGGTATCCATGTCTAATTTTAGAATTCTAGATATGATGATTAAAGGAAAAACTTGAACCTCAAGGAGGTAAAGTATGAGATTTATGTATGTTTCATGAAATCTATGAAAATGCTTTGTGAACTCTTCGAGAGTGAAGTGTCTATGATTATGATATGTTGTTGTGTTGTTGAAAGGATATTCTCATATACACACCTATGCATTAATATGACATAATATGAAAGGTTCTCTCACATAAAATGATTCTAGGTTGAAAGGTTCGCTCACCTAAAATGAATTTAAGTCCAAGGACTATTAAATCTGATGAGGCTTATGGTGAATCCCCCAAAGACCTATATATGAGAAGTATGTGAGGTAATTTCCCCTATCCCTAAGTTAGTATACATGAGGTGATTACCCATGTTTTATGATGAGGTGTCTGAGGTGACTACCCTTTATGTATATGACTCATAAGGCAAGCAAGAAGTGATTACCCATTAGCCTTTATTTTGATCGAGGAGGCGAATACCTATGGTCTTTATTAAATGATGTGGAGGCAATTACCTATATCTTATTATGACAGACATGGAGGCGAATACCTATGATACTTTTAAAGTTATGTGGAGGCGAATACTTACATTACACCTTATTGTGAACAGGGAGGCGAGTACATATGATTCCTTAAAATGAACATGGAGGTGAATACCTATGCTTCCTTAATATGTATTAACAATGAATTGTAACTTAATAGGCCTTCTATGATATGTATGACAAGAAGTTAGTCCCTTTGTCTATTTATGGTGAGTTAAATATGAGATCAAAAAGATGATCAATATGTATGATGACCTAAAGTGACTTTATTAGCATGGGTAGGATAATGCAGTCTTATACATGTATTGCACAAGCATTCCTTAAGGTTACTTATGAAGTGTTCTCTTATATGTTGTATTCTTAGCTTGGATTGGTGCTATAGTTGCCTTCCTTGATATGTTTAACTAAAGGTGAGATTCCCTTGTCTATGAGGATTAAGCTAAGGATGAGATCCAAAGATGGTAAGTATGATTATGATGACCTAAAAGTTATACTTAGTGTGGGTGAGATTATGGGGTCTTATCCATGCATTGCACAAGTATGCTTTGAGGTTACTTGAGAAGTAAGTTCTCTTATGTTATGAAGATCTAAGGATTTACTATGCTTATGAATATGATGTATATTTTATTATTATGGATTATGCTTTATGTTGACTAATGTTTATATTATGTCTATGTTGGAGATTATGCTTATGACTATGTTATTATGCTAGCTATCATATTTAGTACATTTTGTACTAACGCATACTCTTGCCTACATTCTTATCAAATGTAGGGTCTGACGATCTTTAGCTCCATTCCCACGGTTAGGTTCATAGAATATCAAGGAGTAGAATACTTGGTGAGTCCTCATAGCATCGAGGATTTGATCACCTTTCCTTTATGCCTATATTTTATGTTTTAGACGTTTGTATGTGCTGCATCCCAAAGATTTATTCAAGTTGTATTAGATGGTTTGAGATGAAGTGTTATAGACTTCCGCTTGCTTTTATAAAAGACTTCGATTGTATTGAAAAATATTTTAAATTTATGCACCATTTTCTATTACCTTATGTTATGATATGCTAAGTGGCCTGCACAGGCTTTTCAGAGTCTTGTACGCCGTGTCACATCTAGGGGGTACCCCTGGGTCGTGACAAACCTGGTATCAGAGCACAAAATTTTAGAATGGTTCTAGGACGTCTCAAACCATATCTAATAGAGTCTTCTTCATAAGTGTGAAGTGTGCCACATTTATGAATGGGAAGCTATTAGATGATTAGGAAATCTAACTTCTTCATTCTCTAAGTTGTACCATAGAGTTAAAACACTCTAAGGTCCTACTTGTAATCTATGCATGTTGGTTTTCAAGGGATTGCTAATACAAGGGTAAATGTTAGGAGGAATGAGGGAAACAATGTGGAAGAAGAAGTTCCTCTCCAAGCTCCTCCTCAAGCTCTAATAAATCTTTTGACTATGTCGGATGTAGAAGTTAGGTCGGCCTTCCAAATGTTGGCCCAAGCTTTGAACACCCAAACTCAAGCTGTGACGACGCAATCCAATAGAGTGGTAGTTGCCCCCGTTATACCAATTGTGGGTATGGCAACTTCAAGTGTGAGGGATTTTATGGGGATAAACCCTCCAAATTATTATTGCTCCACAGTGGAGGAAGATCCCCAAAGGTTTATCGATGAAGTTTATAAAGTTCTTCATATCATAGGGGTGACTTGGTTAGAAAAAGTTGAGCTAGGCACTTACCAATTGAAGGATGTTGCTCAAGTATGGTACAATCAATGGAAAGAGAGTAGACCGGTAGGAGAGGGTCCCATAGAGTGGGAAGTGTTTAAGTTGGCATTTCTTGATAGGTTCTTTTCCCGAGAGTTGAGGGAAGCTAAGGTGGAATATTTCATTAACCTTAGGCAAGGTAGCATGAGTATTAAGGAGTATGCTTTGAAATTTACCCAACTATCAAAGTATTCCCAATATATGGTGGCGAATTAGAGGGATATGATGAGTAGGCTTTTGACGGGGGTGTCCGACATAGTAGAAAAATAATGTCGTATGACAATGCTCCATCATGATATGGATATCTCACTTCTTATGGTGCATGCCCAACTAATTGAGGATAAGGAAGCAAAGAGGGCTAGAATCGGAGATGGAAACTTCTCAAACACAAGGTTTGATGGATAAGGCTGCCCTAGGTGTAGACAAAAGTTCCCCGGGCAAGGGCCCTCAAGCACTCCTAATTTCAACCAAGAAAAAGCTTCTAACCCTAACTCATTTCTGAGCCAAATAGAGGGAGAAATCGCCAACTAAAAATGCCAAGTTGATGTTGATCGTATCTGGACTTTATTGAAATAGACTAGAGAGAAATACACACATCAATCGCAGCAAAAGAGGTCACAATCACAACCCATCAAAAAGTTGACCCTCGCAATCGCAGACGTCAGACATTTAGGGGCTTCTTTATTTTCATTAAAGCAATCAACAATGCTTTTGAATCGCGAATGCATTGACCAAAGATGGTCACTGAGGGTCAACTCTTTATCGCGATCTTGGAGTACAAAGAAATTGACGTTTGCAATCGCGAAGGGTATTTTGACCATGCACCAGCTAATGCATCTTAGCTGGTTTTTGGCAAGTCCAATTTCTCTGATGGGGTGCTCGGATTCGTCAAGAACCCCGTGCATGAAAATGAGATATGCTACCCCCACCAAATTAAGCATTTCATACTCAATATTGTAGTCGAAACTTCCAACTGTGTTTGGCTCAACTCCCACACCAAACTCCATTTTTAGCCAAAATCCACAAGAGGGCTTAGAAAAGGCCAGAAGCCTCAAGATCCACACAAAAGGTAATTCTAGGACAAACTTGATATTTGATAGCTAACCACACTGACAAAATTCTCATCCAAGCACGTTTATAAAAAATGTTGACCGGAGTCAAACTTTTGTCAAAGCTTTAAAGCAAAAATGCCTAATGGCACATCGAAAGCCTCAGGGTCTTGTGCCACTAGTATAAAATGACCTTTATGGAGCTAATGGAATCCTAACAATTGCATTCTAAGGTTGTCTTTTGACTGAAGTCAACTGTTCAAATTCCAAAACATAGAAACTTACAAAAGAACCAAATGAATGACCAAGTGATTGAGCTGATAGTCCCAACAAATTATAAATCACTTTGGGTCACTATAGGAATTCTCTAAATGATGAAAATGATGCATTTACACAGAACTGACGTAGAAGATCATTATAAAAGTGTAAGGGAAACTTGCTAAGAGTTGTGCTACTTGATTTTTTTGGTAAGTAACATTTTAGTTATCAAAGCAATCATTATAAACCATCAAAACCAGCATGCTTGGACAAAAAGCCCCAAGCTCTGCTATGCATCACAATCTAGTAACTAAGTTACTGTCTAGCATTGATACTATCGATAGATTAAGTTGATGCATCCGACTTCCTAACTTGGCTTGTTGTGATCCTCTACATATACACTTTGTATTATCTACCTGATGATAGTCTCCTTCTGCTTTTTCTTGGTTTGAAATATTCTATGATTGTGTTCCATCCATAAGCAATACATAGTTCCTGCCATTGTCATTCTATATATTTGTGCTACACTATTTTTGCCTTTAATATTTACTGATGCCCATATTGTATTTCATCATGCCATCGTAACCCAATTCTCTTAGTCCCTTGCCATGCTAGTATCTTATTCCAAACTCTTGCGGTGATCAATGTCTTCATCTTCCCCTTGACATAGTGGACATGTCATCGTAGTAGTTATCCCCAATTTTGCCAACTCGACCTTTGTTGATAATCTCTTATTCAGTGCAAGCTATAGTATGAATAACCATTTAGGAGCTCCATATTTTACCCTAACCAGCTTCCTCTATTCTACCTTTTTAAAGCTTCTCCTCGCCTTCTCATACTCTTCCTTTATAGAATAGTTTTCCATATTCAGTCGTGTTTACTCATTGTACCCAACATCTAGGAGATCTTTGTGTGCTTTGAGTATTCTCTGTACCTGCCAAGAAGCTTGTTTGGCTCATATACCCCATATTTCTACTTGTTCATAGTAGCTGTGAATCTATTCCACCCATAATTTATCTTTCCTTTTGCACAAGTTCCACAGTAGTTTTGCAATTGCAACATTGTTGCAGGTATGCACATCCAGGAAGCTCATTCCTCCGTAATCCATTGGCCAACACAATTTCTCGAAAGAAATTAATGCTTTTTTTATGTTTCAATATTTCCTCTCCACATAAATCTCCTGCAAATACTTTCAAATCATAAGATAAACTTTGTAGTCAAGCTAGTAACTTTGTTTTAGCATGTTCTCAATCAATGGTTGACATTGAACTATGGACATTCATTTGGTACTCAACGGCACCCCAAGTATCTAAAAGGTTACTCCCCTTTCACAAATTATAACTCTTGAAGAATTTGGTTTTGGACACCTTATTCTACTCCCCCAAGGTAGACATTTCTTTTTTCTACATTTGTCACCAATCCTGATGCTTGAGAAAACGACATAAAACACTTATAGAGGCATATCATATACTTTATGTCTCCTCTGAAGGACATTAGTAGATCATCAGCAAAGCTTAGTTGAATAATTTCTTGCTTCTTACATCTGGGATGGTAATGAAAATCAGTGTTGCTGTGTAAACTCTTTAGGGCCCTTCTGAGATAGTCCTTGGATAGTAAAAATAGGAAAGGTGACAATGGAACCCCTTGTCTAACTCCTCTCTTAGCTTGAAAAGGTTTAGTTGTTTTCCCATTTACCTGAAAAGAGTAAGATACTTTGGTACACATTTCATAATCCATTTGATCATTGTTTCAGGAAATTTGTCACGACCCAAAAATGGACGTGATGACACCCGTCTTATCCCACCAAGACAAGTCAGCCTAAAACTCAACCATTACAATAAAATGCAGAAATTTCATAATCAACTAAAAAATATTCCCAAAACCTAGTTGTCACGTGTACAAGCCTCTAAAGTATTACAATCGATTCAAAAGAAAAACACAAGTCTCAAATAACCTTGTTTTTAGAGTAGAACAAGATCATAAATAGAAGTAAGAAGGTCCGCTGAAATGACAAGCAGCTACATCACAAACCTCTATAAGATACCTCAGACAAGGAGAAGAGAAAATATCACAAAGGTCCGGGCTAGTAAACTACAAAAATGTAGAAGCAAGGGGTGAGTACCAAACCACACGGTACTCAGCAAGTAAACTTCTAAACACAAGCTGAAGGGATAGAATACAGGTACTCCTTACACACCAACCAAACCTCCACAACTACAACCGTCAGAAAACAAGCCCTACCTAACAATTCACAGTTTACATAGCACCTAGCTCAACAACAATCACTTTAACAAATTACATATCCTCAACAACAAACTCAATATTCATCAATCACAACTTCAACAAAAAGGCACTCACAATATCAGCAACACATAAAATCAAGTTCATCAATGATAAAAATGTGCAATGCGATGAGATGCAATGTCAAATATAGTGATGCATGCATGACCTAATGATACACACCCGCTATCTCTCAGTCCGGGACTCATGGGGGACATATCTGTCCATGCATCCATCACGGCGTATGATACGACCCTCGATAATAGTAACCATTGCGGTGCGCGATACGTCCCTCGAATTGGTACATCCTCTTAAATTTCTTATTCTTTCTCAATTCACATAACACTTGTCACAACCATGTATCAGAACAATGCAGATGACATGTTCACACAAATAATGAGGAGAAGACCATTTTCATAACATTGCACAATTCACAAAAACACAATCATGATACAACATCAACAATGATTCAACAAGCCTTTCAAACCATTCTCAACACATCACACACAGACAATTAATCACATTGCCTTTTATTACCCTTTTTCCATCATTAGAATTATTCAACATGGACAAGTTAACCCATCACCAGTTCCCACTACTCCCAAACATATACCACAAGGAAATACACGATTTTATGCACTTAACAAGAGTTTAGAAATTCACTTGCCTCAAATAGTCGAACAATCACTCCGGGACTTGAATCTTCCTCTTTCATTGGATTACCAAATAAATGCAATCTATTCCAATAAGTAATCACAATAAGGTTTCAAAATTAACAACACCAATACTACTATATGTCTAGCTTAGATCCAAAAACTCACCCAAATTTATAATCAATCTCCTTATCTTGCTAGCATGTTAACTCTCATATTTTCCAAATTTCAAGCTTAGGGTTTAGTCTTAGATTTACAAGATCTATATTTAGATAATGAAAGAATAGAATGGTATGATTTAGAAATAAATTCAGACTAAAATGAATTACGAATATTTACGATATTGGATAGAATCTATGAAAGATATAAAATTATTAGAACAACTAATGGAGA
>JAJOOH010015586.1:0-15886 GCA_029582605.1 Solanum gracilifrons
GTTCCTTAGCTCTCAAGTTCGAAAATTGCAGAATAAAATATTTTTGGAATTTATTTCCGACTTTAAGTCCCGTCTGCCCCGCCATGGCGGCACTAGCCCGCTATAGCGTCCCCGCCTTGGCCTGCAGAAATCACCGCCAAAGCAGTTTGCACGAAACAGTGAGCAAAATAATAATTCCAAAATTCTCATTTCACAACACACCTTTAACCAATGATACTCGGAAACTACCCGTTCACGCCAAAGTCAGTTTTGGGAGTTCTACTCACCCGAATTTAATTTCGTAAAGTCATACGGATTCCTTAACGCCTTAGCTATCCATTCACGCAATCAAAAATATATTTAAATCACCCAATTGCTACCATATTTCTCTAGACCTCACTGACTCCGATTTCGTCCAAATCTGGACTAGGTTGGAAAATTCCAAGTTACTACGAAAAAATTTTCCGGCCCAAAATCTTTCTCCGGTGGCTTTTCTAAAACGATGAAACCCGGTCGTTACAATAGATACCAATTTACCCATCACTTGTCCCCGAGTGACAAACTTAGGAAAAACAGGCCAAATAAAGAATTGAGTAGTACCTGAATCGATGAACAATTGGGGATATTTGTCTCGCATGTCCTTCTCAGTTTTTCAAGTAGCTTCCTCAATTGGACGATGCTTCCATTGAACCTTCACAGACTTAATCTCTTTGGTCCTCAACTTACGCACATCACGATCAAGAATTGCAACTGGTTCCTCCTCATATTAGAGGTCTTTGTCTAACACAATTGAGTCCCATTTAATGATGTAATTCCCGTCACCATGATATCTCTTTAACATGGACACATGAAATACCGGATTAACTCCCGATAGGTTAGGAGGTAAAACCAATCTATACGCTATCGGTCCTACACATTCAAGAACCTCAAAGGGACCAATGTATCGCAGACTTAGTTTGCATTTCTTGCCAAATCTCATCATCCATTTCATAGGTGATACCTTAAGAAGAACATTCTCACAAATCTGAAATGCCATGTCCCTCACCTTATGATCTGCATACTTCTTCTGTCTACTTTGGGCTGCTAAGAGTTTAGTTTGGATGCTCCTCACCTTATCTTGGGCATCCTTCACTAAATCAACCCCCAAAGGTTTGATCACATCTCCACCCTCGAACCATCCTATGGATAATCTACATCCCCTCCCATATAATGCCTCAAACGGTGTCATATCAATCCTGGAGTGATAACTATTATTATCGGAGAACTCACACAAAGGTATGAATTTATCCCAATGCCCTCCAAAATCAATCACACATGCCCTCAACATGTCTTCTAACACTTGAATAGTCCTCTATGATTGCCTGTCCGTCTGTGGATGGAAGGCTATACTAAAAGTGAGTTGTGTGCCTAATTCATCATGTAACTTCCTCCAAAACTTGGATGCGAATTGGGTACTACGGTCTAAGATGATAGAGAGGGGCACCATATGCAACCTCACTATCTCTTTAACATACACCTTAGCCAATTGTTCAGCATTATAATCTATTCTTACCAGAATAAAATGGACTAACTTACTCAATCTATCAACCACTACCCAATAGAATCAAACTTCCCCAAAGTTTTGGGAAGACTAACCACAAAATCCATGGCTATCATTTCCTACTTCCATTCCAGAATTGGCATTCTTTGAAGTAAACATGCAGGCCTTTGATGTTCATACTTCACTTGTTGGAAATTTTGATACTTAGCCACAAACTCCGCTATATCTTTCTTTATGCCCAACCACCAATAAATTAGCTTCAAATCTCGGTACATCTTGGTCACACCTGGATGAATAGAATATTGCGAGCCATGGGCTTCTGTCAACAATTTCTGAATCAAGTCATCAACTCGAGGAACACAAATCCGTCCCTTAAAACTGAGCACACCTCCCCCCATCAAGAGTGGTATCTTGTGCCTTACCAATCGCAGTCTTCTTCTTAAGTTCATTCAAAATTTCATCATCAAATTGTTTGGCCTTGATCTCTTCAATGAATATGGCCCTCATTTCAATGCTAACTAACACCCCACCTCTTTCTGAGATGCCCAACTGCATGAACTTAGACTCCAATGTCTGTATTTCCTTAGCCAAAGGTCGTTTGGTCACACTTAAGTAAGCGAGACTACCCATACTCATCGCTTTTCGACTCAAAGCGTCTGCCTCAACATTAGCCTTACCCGGATGGTATTGAATGGTTACATCGTAATCCTTGAGTAACTCCGTCCACCTTCGTTGTCTCAAATTCATATCCTTTTGAGTGAACACATGTTGCAAACTACGATGATCAGTAAACACCTCACACTTAAAACCATAAAGATAATGCCGCCAGATCTTAAGAGCGAACACTACCGCTACCAACTCCAAATCATGTGTTGGATAATTCCTCTCATGCACCTTCAATTAACGCGAGTCATAAGCTATAACATTCTTTTCCTACATCAACACATCACCCAAACTAGAATGTGACGCATCACAATAAACAATAAAATCTTTACCTTCTACCGGTAATGCTAGGATAGACACGATGGTCAAGGGAATCTTGAGCTTCCGAAAGCTCTCCTTACATTTTTCAGTCCATTCAAATGATATCTCCTTTTTTATCAAGTTTGTCAAGTGAGTGGCAATAAAAGCAAAGTTCTTCACAAATCGACAATAGTAGCTAGCGAGCCCAACAAAACTCCTAACTTTCGTCACATAGCTAGGCTGAACCCAATTCTTAACTGCCTAAATTCTTTGAGGATCTACCATTACCCCATCTTTTGAAACTACATGTCCCAAAAATACAACCGAAGTCAACCAAATTTCTCACTTAGAAATTTTGCATACAACCTTTGTTTCCCAAGAACACCGAGAACAATACGAAGATGGTCGTCATGCTCTTCCTCACTTTTCGAATAAACCAACATATCATCAATAAATACTATGACGAATGAATCTAGAAATGCCTTGAATACCCCATTCATCAAACTCATGAAAGCTGCAGGCTCATTAGTCAAACCAAAAGACATAACTAGGAACTCATAATGCCCATAGAGGGTTCTAAATGTCGTCTTAGGCACATCCTCAGGCCTAATTTTTAATTGATGGTAACCGAACCTTAGATCAATTTTAGAGAAGACTGATGCACCTTGCGATTGGTCAAAAAGATCATCTATCCTAGGCAATGAGTACTTGCTTCGAATGGTGACCCTATTCAATTGCCGGTAATCTATATACATTTTCATACTATCATCTTTTTTTCCTAACAAACAAAACTGGGGCACTCCACAGGGAAGCACTAGGACAAATAAATCCCTTATCAAGAAGCTCTTGGATTTAAGCCTTAAGCTCTATTAATTCTGCCGGAACCATGCGATATAGATGGATAGAAATGAGACGAGTACCAGGTTCTAAATTAATGCAGAAATCTATATCTCTATCCGGAGGCATACCAGACAAATCATTAGGAAACACTTCTCTAAATTCTGACACCACAGGAATAGACTCAATAGATGGAGACTCAACCTCAACATCCCAAATATGAGCCAAATAAGCCAAACAACCCTGCTCTACCAGTTTACTAGCCCAAATGAAAGATATGATCTTAGTTTGCTTAGGCTTGTACACCCCTTCCCACTCTAATTTTTCCCTTCCCGAAATTTCTAGAGTTACAAACTTAGTATTACAATTAAGCACAACATAATAGGGGGACAACCAAGTCATGCTTAAGATTATATCAAAATCAGTCATATCCAAAATCACTAAATCAGCCCAAGTCTGAAAACCCATAAACAAAATAGGGCAAGCACGATAAATATGGGTGACTATGACAGACTCTCCAATTGGGGTAGAAACATGGATGGGGGCATCAAGTATATCACAAATCTTAGCAAACTCTGAGGTGAATCGCACGGATACGTAAGAATAAGTAAAACCCGGATCAAATAACACATTAGCCATCCGTCACAAACAAAAATAGTACATGTGATCACTGCGTCAGACGTCTTTACCTTATTTTTGCTCTAAAAGGCATAACACTGAGCCCTATCATCGTGACGGGCGACTTCCCTGCCTTGAGGACGTCCTCGACCATTATTACCATTCCCCGCGGGTACCACTGCTCTAAACTGCTGCGCGAAATCCATCATACACGGGTGGGGATAATCTCTCCTCATATGCCAAGCTCCACAGTTGTAGCAAGCACGATCAAAGTATGACATGTTTCCCGCTGAAGATGCGACTCCATGAATATCCTGAATCAAGTTATGAGGTGGAGTTCTCGAGTAATTACCTGTAGAGGCGGGCATAGCGGACTGAATTGGCTTGGCTATAAGTGTTGGCCTTTCGGACCCCCTGGAGTAAGAACCCTGAAAGTTACCCGAGTTCTTGACCCTTTTAGCCAATGCCTTATCCTGATCGTCTTGCCTCACCCCCTCAACTTTCTTAACAAAGTATGTTACCTCATTAAAGCTCCTCCCTGCAGAGGTCATGCGAGCATATAATACCTATAACTCAGAGTTTAGTCCCCTAATAAATAAACGGATCCTCTCTTCCTCAGTAGTCACCAATTGAGTAGCATATCTAGACAAAGCATGAAACTTGGCCTCATAAGCAACCACAGACATACCACCTTGCTCCAAAGACATGAACTCATCCTTCTTGCGATCTCTCAAAGTCCTAGGCACATATTTCTCTAAAAACAGAGCATAAAATTGGGTCCAAGAGAGTGAGGGTAAAGTTGAAGATTTGCACTCCACATAAGCTCTCCACCACTGCTTAGCCTCACCTTGAAGTTGAAAAGTCACGAACTCAACCTATGCTGATGGACAATTCCCAACTTATGAAGCCTCTCAAAGTAGTCTAAAATAAACTCATAAGCATCACCACTCTCAGAACCAAGAAATACATGAGGCTTTAGCTTCAAAAACTTAGTCAACATTTCATGCCCATTACCAGTCATAACAAAACCCAACAAAGGACGGAAGAAAGCATCAGTACCTCCAGTTCCACCCACCTTGGGCGCAGTGATAGCAACAGGGGGATTGGCATGAGCTTAAGTTGCTTGAACAGAGGGAAACACTCCAACACCAACCAATCCTTTCAAGAACGACATGATATGTTGAGCTAACACTGGATCTATGAGAGGAATACATGTAGTCTCAGCTTGCATCTCTTCCTCTTGTCCAACATCTTCCTCATTCTCAACCTCAACATTCTCCTCTACTTCTTCATGGTGCACAAGAGGGGTCTCATTTCTGGGAGCATCTCCAACCGGTGCTCCATCCCTAGTAGGTGTTGCCCTTCCTCAGCCTCTACCCCTAGCTCTTTCTCTACACATGCCTTGACCGCGACCTCTTGCTGCAAATTCCTCAGTTGGAGCATTGACAAGGAGCTACGGGCTTGATGCCGTTGAATCTAGTGTTTCCCATCTGCAGACAATAGAGTGAAGGAGGTTAGATACCAATTTGAATCGACAGATACCAATTGGAATCAAGTTATAGCATGTAAGGAGACACGAGAAAACAGAGAGATTTCCTAAAGTAATATAGCCTCTCGAAAAAAGTACAGACGTCTCCGTACCGTTTCGAAAGACTCTACTAGACTCGTTTTGGTACATCGAGATCAACGAACCTAGGCTCTAATACAAACTTTGTCACGACCCAGACCATCGTGATTGGCACCCACACAAACCCACCGGTGAGAGAACCAATAATACTAATTAGCTAACCAACTTAATCAAAATACAAAAGCATTTAACTCACAAAAGCAAGTTAAATGCTAAGGAAAGAAATAGAGAGTTGCCATAAACTCCAAGCAATAGTCTAACAACTAAACAAATGTGGAAGATACGCCTAGAACTTGAAAGTCAATGCACCAAAACTCTAACAAGATCTATAAATCTAAACAAGAAGGGTTACAACCCCAAACTAATGTACTAATAACTAACTAGAAAGTCTAAGTACGAAATGTGGACATAGACAGAAAGAGAACTCATGGCAGCCCGAAAGAACTGGCTCACCCTTGAATTCGAATGATCATTGATCTTCTAAGCGAGCTCTGTCAATAGCCGCCTGAAGATCCCTTGTACTCAACAAAGAAAGAGCAAGTGCAGTATCAGTAACCACAGTGTACTGGTAGGATCACACGGTTATCCCACTAAGTGCAACATACATAAGTCAAGACAACAATATAATAACATACATGCACCGAACATATACAATATCAACATCATTTTACGAATGATGAACAATTTCACGATTCTCAAATATCACAGTTATATCAAGTCATTGGTCCTCTCATGGAACCCAAACCCAAACTGTTAACATACCAGAACGTGGTACCCGATCCAATGATTATTTCGGAACGTGGCAACCGATTTCATAATTATGCCACAATGTGGCAACCGATCCAAGTTAGTGTGTCGGAACGCAACACCTGATCCATTCAACAAGCCACAATCACAATATATTCTCATAATCATACAATCAAGTCATGATTCATGACATTCATCATTCATATATCTTCATTTACAATTTATGTAATCAATGATGTAACATTCACATACATATACATGCATGTATCATAATGAAGCAAGAACAAACATATACCACATAATTATAGAATCACAACCATCACCTATCTCGAAACAAGCTTGCAACCCTAAGAAATTTGATTCTTTCCTTTTCGGATTCGTTCCGCTTGTTCTTGGTCTACAAACAATCAATATAATACGGGAATCAATAAACAATCACCAATTACCTGGATTACTAACAATTCTAACAACCCTTGATCCCAATATCCCAATTAGGGTTGTTTCCACCATAAATTCCATATCAAAAACCCTCCCCCATCGATAATTACCCATTAGATTACGTTTTACGAATCGAAAAACGAATTCGAGGAGTTAAAATCTTACCTTTAGCCTCAAGAATGGTGGAAAACTGTTAAGAAAAGCCCTGGGTTCGTTCCTTAGTTCTCAAGTTCAAAAATTGCAGAATAAAACATTTTTGGGGTTTATTTCCGACTTTAAGTCACGTTTGCCTCGCCATAGCGGCACTTGCCACGCTACAGCGTCCCCGCCCTGACGGCAGAAATCACCTCCAAACCGGCTTGCACGAAACAGTGAGCAAAATAATAATTCCAAAACCCCCATTTCATGACACACCTTCAACCAACGACTCTCAGAAACTACCCGTTCACGCCAAGGTCAGTTTTGGGAGTTCTACTCACCCGAATTCATTTTCGTAAAGTCGTATGGATTCCTTAACACCTTAGCTATCCACTCATGCAATCAAAAACATATTCAAAGCACCCCAATTGCGACCAGATTTCCTAGACCTCACTGACTCCAATTTCGTCCAAATCTGGACTAGGTTGGGAAATCCCAAGTTAATACGTAAAAGTTTTCCGGCCTAAAATTTTTTCCCGGTGGCTTTTCTATAACAACGAAACCCGATCCTTACAGTTTGGTTTAACTAAAAAAATTAACTCAAAACCAAACCAATTCGACATTAAATACAATTTTAAAATTTTATTTTATACATAAAAATATTTACTTTGATATAATTTCTAAATATTTCTTATACTTTTTTATAAATTTTTTTGTAACAAATTATTTCAAGTTTGAAACTTTAGAATTTTAAATGGTCCAATAAAAATTATAGTCCATAGAGGTTAGTAACTCTAATAAGGCTCAAATCAAAATCAAATTAATACTAATGCTAACCCAAAAAATTATTCAACACTAAAAATAACATTAGTTTTGAATATTTATTTCTTTAATTTTACATTGATTTAGACAATTAAAATGTAAAATCTAATTTTAATTTTTCTTTAATATTTAGTCAACTAACTAATACTTATTAGACTTATTTAGCATGATTTAGTACTTTTAAATTATGATCATTTTCATTATGACTTATTAATTTGCGATATTTATTTTATGCGATTTCATTATTATTTTTTGTTGAATATTTTAGTGTCATCACTCATTTCATATTTTGTGTTATTTTCTAAAAGAAACACCTTAGATAATTATATTTTGATAGGAGTAAAGAAATATTTGAAGTACAAGTTATTTATATGTTTGTATGAATACTTTTTCAGAAAAACCCGAGATTGAAAAACTTAGTTTTATTAATTTGATTTGGTTTATAAATTTAAAAATTCGACACAAATAATTAATTTGATTTGATATTTGAAATATCCGAATCAATCCTTCCATATACATTCCAGCATCTAAATATGGATAAATTACTAAATTTTTTCAGAATCCCTTATTTTACTCCAAAACCCCCAAACACTAGATACATAATCCTAATTCCCAAAACCAACATTTATCTCTTCCTTATTTCACTCCACAAATCTCTCTTTATTTTTAGGCACAGAATCTTGGTAGTTATTTTCTCATTCACGTTTGAAATTCAAAATCAGTATCTTTTCTGTAGGTTAAGGATATTTTTAGACAAAAAAATTTAAAAGGATATTTATGAGTCTTTTACCTATTTTAAAAAATACTCCAAAATTTATAATAAAATAAAATAAGTGAACTTCAAATTTTCAACACTAGAACGTAAATTAGAAAGAAATAAAGTAGAAGTAATAGTAGTAGTTATTATTTGGTAATAAGTAGTATAATATTTGTAAATTTTCCATAATTTGAGTTTGTTATGGACTCTAACAACTAATCATTCATTGCAACTGATTAGGATTCTAGTATTATTATTTAATCTTCTCATTGTCTCATAATAATATTAGTTTCAATTTCACCAAAATTTCATATAGTCTAATATTTTCCTCTTTTTTCTGGTTTTTTTCGTAATCAAAATTCTTTAATGGATTGTGTTTGTTCATGTATCTAGTTGATAACTTAATTTTTATTTATTGTGATACATTTATAGATACACCTTATTTCAGCTTACATACATCCTTCTTTCGCAACCTTATTGTATCAGATACATTATTATCAACTACAAAATGATACATTATGTAAGTTAACATATCTTTCAAGGCAAACAATACAATACTTATCAATTCATATGAGATACATAAATAGTAATGTATCATGCACTAATTTTTTAGATATGATACATAAATTCAAATTTATACTAAATGTATCAATTACATAGCACCTATCACACGGTAATGTATTGATCTCAAATCTACCATCTTATGGGTAACAATTACTTATTTAATGTATCTATTATAAATACAATACTTATCAATTTAAACAAGATACATAAATAGTAATGTATCATGCACTGATTTTTTTAGATATAATACGTAAATTCGAATTTATACTAAATGTATCAATTACATAGAAACTACCACACAGTAATGTATCGATCTCAAATCTAACATCTTATAGGCAATAATTATTCATTTAATGTATCTAGTATAAATACAATACTTATCAATTTAAACAAGATACATAAATAGTAAAATGCTAAGTAGCAAAGATATTCATGACGTATCTTTTTCAAAATTTTCGACAATTTTGAATCAAAATTGAAAGAATCTTCAATAAACTAGGAGAAGAATTTTGAATCTCAAAATTTTCAACAATTTTGAATCAAAATTGAAAGGATCTTCGCTGAACTGGGAGAAGAAAAATCTTGAATCTCAATTTTTTTTATAATCTTGAATCAAAATTGAAAGGATCTTCGATGAACTTGAAGATTCAAAAGGATATTGTTTGTCCAACAACAATTACATCACTTTTGTATCCTTCATAACTCACCTCACTTACCCAAAATTTCGACAAAAGTTTTTGAATCAAATCTAAAAGGTTTCTTTGTTGAACGGGGGAGCAATTTGAAATTTTGAATTTCTTCGTTCTATTAGAATTTACCTCTGTATGATTGAGAGTAAGAAGAAACATAAGCGTAATTTATGAGATTTAATTAATTTTTAGATTTTATTCCCTTTTTAGCGTAACAGAAAGATTTTTCTTGTATTAGAATTAATGTATCCGGATGGTGAATTAGTATATCTGGATGGTGACTTATGTATCCGGAAGGTACAAATTTTAAGGGATTATTGTAATTGAAAAAAAAATTAGGGATAAAATGTAATTTACTCTTTATAGTATGAGATTTGTGTAAGTTATATTCATGTGGATTCAGCTGAATGAGACCTGCAAAGCTTAGCATAAACAACCCATCATTAAGACTAAACACCATTAAAAAAGAACTTATTAAGAGATTAGACACCATTAAGAGTAGCATAAGAGTTAATATTGAGAGATTAGACACCACTATATAGATGTCCATTATCTGGGCCTGAAGAATTAATAGGAATATTTCAATATTTTATTTTGTCAACTAGTTTGGCTTTAATTAGCTGCGTTGCTATTTATATTATTTCACTCTCGTTTATATTTTCATTTTTAAGAGATTAAATCAATTTGGAATAATTATATTAATGCTTATGACGTCATTCTAACTAATTTGACTGATTGACCTGGTAAGAATTTTAGACTAAACAAAATAGAGTCATTGACACATTAAACATATCATAGACTAATTAATCTGTAAGTTTATTTTCAAGTTTGATTATCATGTGTTGATCGTATTATATGCTATGATTATTATTAAAATCTAATTAAAAGCCTCTATATTGTTACTCTTGCATGTACTTTGAAGTTTAATACTAATGAACAAGTTTATCTTGAAAAAAATGAAGGTTATTCAATTTTTTGCATTTTAGCTAAATCAGGTATTATTATGAGCGTGCATACAAAAAGGATGAACAAAGATAAACTTAAATAGAAAATTAAGTTTAGTAAGTAGATATTGTTTTTGACAAATCCGCCTTCCTTCTGTGTTCAGGACGGAGACTCTTTCTGCCTTTGTCGAACTGCCTTGACGCCTTGGCAGGCTTTAACTTGCTTTTCTTCGCTTACCGGAGAGCGGATTCTTTATTACTGACTGATCGCACCTCGCACCTAAAGGAGTCGGTCCTTGTGATAGTTTATGCCCTAATTTATTAATCTTAGAATTAGAGTGGTAAAAACTAAAAGTTCAATAATGTAAAGATCTAATAGATTCACTGTTTCATAAGAAGACAAATACATATACTTTCGATTCTCTACGCAAATCAACTAGAAGAGTCTAAACACAGAATAATATTAGGGGTGCGCAAACTAACAAATCGCACCAAAAGAATATTAAATCAAAATCAACATGATATTACATGCATGTATACAATTTTTTAAAATATTTTATTATATATAAAAAGAAATGATTGTAATGTAAGATAAAATGAACAATTTTTATATTATGCAATTTCATTATTTTTTTGTTGAATATTTTTTAATAATGTCATCATTTTTCACATTTTGTGTTGTTTTTTTTTATAAAAAAAAAAACCTTAGATAATTCTATCTTTCAAGGATTAATAAAAAATTATTTGAAACACAAGTTATGGATTTAAAAATCCTACTCAGTTGATAAGATTAATCAGCTAATTAACAACTCATGCTTAGCGAACCAATTCTATAAGCTCTATTTTCCCTTCAAATTGTTGCTAAGTAATTGGACTGCGAATATTCTTCTTGCAAAAACTTAAAAAATAATCTTGCCTACTCTTTTCTTTTCTTGAGAAATCTATTTATATTTTGGAAGAAAGAAAAAGAAACAGAGGTGGTCTATGATATATCAGACGTGACATTTTATTTTATTTTAATTATTTGCTATAATATAGTTGCCATCAAGATCCTATTAGTATCGAACGATGGAATAAGAAAATGACATAAAGCAGGAAAAAATGACTCTCATTATTATTTCTGAAAGGTAAGAATTAGATTATATCCTCAGTAGTTATCTACTGTAGTATACTTTTTCAAACAGATGTATAACTAATATTTCGATATTTAATAGCATGTATATAAGAATAGTGTTAACTAGAGTGTATTAATAATATTTGTACTAGTTATTTTTTCATTAATTATGCATAGACTATTTCTTATGTATTGTTTGATTTGGTGTGTTAAAAATAGTATGTACGTATGACAATTTTTTTTTAAAAATATTTATTTACAAAGATACCCTCCACAAATATGGTGAAAAAGATATAGAAAAGACAATTGTAGGGCAATGAATTTTTAACCATGCTAATGCCTAATGCATGCATTAAATCCCCACCCCTTGCATTACTAACATCTTGGATTTTTATGTATTAGTAATACACTCCTCAATATACAATAGAGTGTATAACTAATAGACTAAAAAAGTGTATCAAACAAGATATTACTAATACACAAAGGTAATGCATGCATTGTTTCTTCTAATATGCTCTACCAAACCACCTTTGTATTATGGTGTGTACAGCTAATACATGAAAATCCTTGACATTACTAATGCAAGGGGTTTTAATATGCATTAGCAATTGCTCCTCAAAACTTTTTTCACATCCTTTCCATCATATATTTGGGGGGCAGGGGGGTTGTAAACAATTCTTTTTTTAAAGAAATGCCGTGCAGACTAGTTTTAATACACCAAATTACCAAACACTGCATAAGAAGTAATCTTAGTATAACTAATACAAGCATGACTTCTACACTATGTTCAATACTAATTTTATTCACCCTACCAAACAACTCCTAATAGGTTTTCAAATAATAATTAATATTTGATAGCAGGTATTAAAAGTGATTATTTTCTTTAAAAAATGGGAAACTTACGTAAATATGTTATAGTAAAAAATATTTATCATTTATAGTAGTAACATTTTTTTTCACCTTAACACTTATATTACAATTTTAATACATATTACAGAGAACCATTTATAAAACACATATAATACAAGTTTTATTGATAGATAATACATTTATCACACATTTTAATAGCATAATATATTTTAAAACACTTATGATACATCTATATTGCATGCATAATTCATTTTTAATATATAGTGCAGATTTATCATAGTATCATTGTGTATTACAATAAATCGTAATAATTAAATAAGTATCGTTAAAACCAATAATTATTTATGTAATTTTTCCTTTAAAAAATCCTTCTCGAAATATTCAAACTTACTATGGTACGTATAAACTAGGGGAACTTTCGCAAATAACCACTTTAATAAACTTAGTTATGCTCCATAATTATAGTTTGCATATTTATGGGTTGTAGCTATAGTTTAAGCTGCCTCATTTGTACAATTCGCGGATTTGCATATTTCGCAAGTTTATATAATTCGTAGGTACATTTGTATAATTAAGTTATTTTTGTATAAACTCGAAATAACGAATTAATACAATTACAAATATCAGAAGTGTAAACAGTTATACAAATTATATTATACAAATTCCGAATTATACAAAAACTATACAAATTTCAAATTATACAAACGTGTGAATTATACAAAACAAAAAAGTTGAGATGCGTAATTATAGCTAAAAGTAGGTCTCGAATTATAATTAATACAAACTCTAGTTATGTTAACTAATTAACTAGTATATATTTGTTTATACGCGTAATTTTCCAATAAACTATTTAAGTATAAAACAGGTAAGGGTCCTTCCCTTATAAAGAGATATGGGCTATGGAATTAACGTGGACTTATGATGAAATTGGAAATTGGCCGCCAGGCCCAAAGAATCAACATCTGGTTGGCCCAAAATTTACACATCCATATATTTCCTCTTCCACCATTTGTAAGCCATTTTTGCTACCCACAAGAAAACATCACCACCAGTCCACCACCCCGTCTTCACTGAGCCGCCACCATCCCAATGTTGGAGGGGATTGATTGGAATTTATCCACAAAATCTAAAAATTAAGATCTAAAAGGAAAAACGAACGAAGGTGTGAGATTGTTTGTAAGAAAAAGAGTATACACTTTTCATATATAAGATATATTAATTCTCACTTTATATACATGTTATAAGTTGCATATACACTGCATTTTATTCTATAATATATACAGGATGTATATAAATTGTATGAACACTGAATGTGTATAACTGGTGTATATGTGTTATATTTAGTGTGGATACATATTTCACACAATATGTATCCATATTATATACACGTTATATATACTTTTGCCGGTACCCATCATAGCCATTAGCCACTATAATCCTTCATGCCCATTTTAATGTGTAATAAATGCTAAACAACATATGTTGTACTCCCTCTGGTCATACATGACACATTCATTAATTAAAATAAATAAATACTTAAAGGACTTTTCATTATTATTATTTTTTGATTATTTTCAAACTAGTCGTATAGAAAATATAAATTAGTAAAAAATCTAATTCCATGATACTTATAAATTAGTAAAAAAACTTATTTACTCGTTAAAACTTTACTTTCGAATAGTTACCTAATAAAGCTACAATATTATTTTAATAGCAAAAAATTTACTTGGTTATACCTAATTTTCTATTTCATGCATAATTAAAAATTACATCCGACTAACTTTTTCTCTGGTCTTTTTTTCACCTATACTATTTGTATTTCTCTCTCACCCTTGACTCCATCAATCTAGCACAATTTAGTTTCTTCAAGTTCAAATTAGAGATTTTTCTAAATTCGCA
This sequence comes from Solanum gracilifrons, assembly GCA_029582605.1. Classification (NCBI taxonomy): domain Eukaryota; kingdom Viridiplantae; phylum Streptophyta; class Magnoliopsida; order Solanales; family Solanaceae; genus Solanum; species Solanum gracilifrons. Next base: position 14,547 of record JAJOOH010015586.1, read on the forward strand.
TTTTTATGATTATTCATATCATGTAAAGATTTTAATTAACGGTACGTATATCTACATATTTCTTCTTCCAATGGTAAAACCGTTTCTAAAGGAAAGTCATCCAAACATAAGTATTAAAGAGGTATGCGATTTTTTTAACGTATACATTGGATCATGATACATTGTAAATCGAAAAGGTATGATGATTATATATAATGTATCGGAAATATATCCTGGTACAATATGTAATGTATCGTAAATATATCATGATACATCATGTATCGAAAAATTACCACTATAAAAAGTATTGAAAATGTATCATGATACATCATCTATCAGAAAGGTCTCATGATGTAAAGTATCGAAAAGGTACCATGATAAATTATCTATCGAAAAGGTATCATGATGTAATATATCGAAAAGATATTCTATCAAAAAGGTCTCATGATGTAAAGTATTGAAAAGTTATCATGATAAATCATCTATCGAAATGGTATCATGAAGTACATCAAAAAGATATTACGGTACATCATATATCAGAAAGATATCATGCTATCATCAATTACATAATCTATGTAATTGTTCTCTGCACTCAAGATCCCGAAATGTCGTATCAGAACTTGAATTATTGATATAGTTGATACACCACAACAATAGACTAACTTTGATACTTCAATCCACAACCCAATAAACAAACAAACAAAAATGAGGCCAATTGGGTAAATAAAAATCTTCAAATTTTGTTTTCAATTCCTTTTTGGGATAGATTGTTACTAGTATCTCATTTACAATTTTATAGCAAGCAATAAGGTAAATTTTGTAAAATAATGTAATTGGTCACATTGTTTCGTTAATTACTTGCGTCAGTTAAAGAGTTGGGCATTTAATGACGCTAGAACTCTCATACAAAAAATAGCAATATAATTTTATATAGCAAAAGTCTCGCTGAGCAACATGATATACACCTATATATAACCTTTTATGAAATTTTCTATATAATAATAATAATAATTAAATATATTTTTAATACATAAATATATTAATTTATGAAAACTTATTCAATAATCTGTTTTATCAAATTTAAATTAATACATAAATATATTAATTTATGAAAACTTATTCAATAATCTGTTTTATCAAATTTAAATATAAAAAATAATTACTCAAGGATTGTTTGGTTATCGATTAAAATGAAGATTCAAATTGATTGAACTTGAAACAAAAATCAACCTGTCAGAGAAGATATGGACAGTAGCTCATGATATATAAAAATTGAGACAGTTTAGAGGAGATTTGAGTTGGTCGGGATTGAAAAAAATATATGTATATATAAATATTGTATAAACAACATATATAAATAT
>JAJOOH010015587.1:0-10457 GCA_029582605.1 Solanum gracilifrons
AAGCCTGTAGCCCACGTACTTGTGGGCTGGGCCGACCGTTTTCTGGCCCACACCAAAAATGGGCTAGCCCGGCCTGACCCGTAAAATGTCAAAGCCTGTATGGGTTAGCCCGGATGGGATGGGCTAGCCCATATTGACAGCTCTACCGAAACGCGGTACCCGATCCATGATTATGCCGGAACATGGCAACCGATCCCATAATTATGCTTGAACGTGGCAACCGATCTAATTTAGTGTGTCGGAATGCAACACCCGATCCATTCAACAAGCCACAATCACAATCACAAGTAAATTCTCACAATCATACAAGCAAGTCATGATTTCATGGCAACAATTATTCAATCATTCTCATTTATGAATAATGTGATCAATAATGCAACATTCGCATACAGACATGTATCATAATGAAGCAAGAACAAACATATATCACACAACATTAAATCACAACCATCACCTACCTCGAAACAAGCTTGAATTCCCTAAGAAACTTGATTCTTCCCTGTTCGGATTCGTTCCGCTTGTTCTTAGTGTACAAACAATCAATATAACATGAGAATCAATAAACAATCACTAATTATCCGGATTACTAACAATCCTATCAACCCTAGATCAAACCCATGATCCCAATATCCAAATTAGGGATTTTTCCACCATAATTCTCATATCAAAACTCTTTCCCATTGATAATTACCCATTAGATTATGTTCTACAGATCAAAAAACGGATTCAGGGAGTGAAAATCTTACCTTTAGCCTCAAGAATGGTGGAAAACTGTCAAGAAAAACCCCGGGTTCGTTCCTTAACTCTCAAGTTTGAATATTGCAGAATAAAACATTTTTGGGGTGTATTTCCGACTCTAAGTCGCGTCTGCCCCGCCACGACGGCTAGTCCCGCTGCAGCGGCAGAAATCCCCGCCACAGCAGCTTGCACGGACAGTGAGCAAAATTAATAATTCCAAGACCCCATTTCACAACTCACTTTAACCAATGACACTCAAAAACTATCCGTTCACGCCAAGATCAGCTCAGGAGTTCTACTCACCCGAATTCAATTCTGTAAAGTCGTATGGGTTCCTTAACGTTTTGTCTATCTACTCATGTAATTAAAATCATAATTAAATCACCCAATATCTACCACATTTCCCTATACCTCACTGAGTTCGATTTCATCCAAATCTGGACTAGGTTGGGAAATCCCACGTTACTATGAAAAAGTTTTCCGGTCCAAAAAATTTCCACGGTGGATTTTCTATAACGACGGAAACCTGTCGTTACACCTATATAAATATATGGTCCCATTAATATTATAAATTAATAATTCTTTAAAAGTACAAATATATCTAAGAAAGTTTAGTGAAATATGATTCTATTATGTTTTGTTTTTTGTTAAAATGTAAATCTAGTTGAAGCTCATCTCTAACTTTTCTTATTGCATCCAAAAGTTTCGGTGTTGTCTTTTCTAATTGCACCATAAAATTGTCAAGAGTTCTAGATGCAAGTGTTTCCTTACGTGTAACTGGTTCCAAAAGTATTGTATCATCTTCAACTTTATCCAAATTTTGTTTTAAGCCCTGGACCTCTGAACATGTATCATTTTCACTCATCCAATAGGTTATTAACGTCCATTTTATTACGGTAACCGAGATCATTAATCATGACCTCAAGTTCATGAATGATGTTTTCACAAATGGGTTCTTTTAAATTCTTTGAGATTTCATCCTTGGAAAAAAAATCGGTGTCGAAACACTCTTTAAATTAATAAATATTAATTTATCAATTAAATAATACCTCTATAAAATAATAATATTTCATGGTCTCGCCTATATTAATTTAGAGAGGTTTTACTGTATTAGACAATGAATATAAATCTTGGCTAAGAGGTTGTAGCCGCAGAGGCGAAATCAGAATTTTAACGTTATGAATTGATTTTAATTTTATAACGATGATTTCAATTGCTAATAACTGAGTTTTAAATTTAATATTTGTATATATTTAATAAAATTTTCAATACAAATATCCTAGTTGAATAAAAGTTATTAGGTTCGGCAGAACATGGACAAAGACTTCTACATGATCTGTTTCTGACTGCAGGAGCGAGATGATGCAAAACGGGCCTTTTACTTAGTAGCAGGCAATGCGTAAGCCTCAGAATATTGGGTGCAAGTCGTTGGGAATAAAACCGTGCAATAATAAAGAACGAAATATTAATGTAGTACTCAGATTCGTTAATCAACTAAATAGCAATATTGACAACAAGATTTTTTATGTATTAATGTAGTACTCAGATTCGTTAATCAACTAAATAGCAATATTGACAACAAGATTTTTTTATGTAGAAACCCTTCTATATGAGGAAAAAACACAATCTAGAGGAGTAATCGGTATCACTATAATGAAAAGTTTCACATTGCATAGTCCCAAATAAATGCTCCAAAGATCATATACTCCAAAAAAAATAAATTAATTTTTCTACCTCACTACAATATTATTCACTATATTTTTTCTTACAAGCGTATTTTGTAGATAGATCTAGTGAAGCATTAACACTATGAACTTTATCCCAACTTGAGGCCTCGCAGCCACTACTGTGTAATGAAGCATATTAGCTATTAATATAGTATCCTTGTTTATAAAAAAAACACTATAAACTTTATCGTATAAAATAAGATAACTCTACAAATCTCTCTACAATATTTTCAGGAACTTCTAAATATGCATAACTTAGAAAATCTCTCTAAAATATTTTCAGGGAGCTTCTAAATATGCATAACTTAGAAAAATATTAATTGACTAATTTACTACTTTGCTTGATAGATAAAGGTAAATATTCAATTGTCAAATATGTGAGTCATATTTATGCCTTTAGCTATACTTTTTAGTTATAGCTTTATTATTTGAATGTCACTAATTTTATGAAAATTTTATAATTATTTGAATAAAAAATTAACGATTAATGAAGAAAAATACTTTAGTTATAATCAATAGAGTATCATTTAACATTAATATTAATAATATTTATCAGATATTTATATTACACTTAATAAAATAATTTAAAATCATTCAATTGAGATAACTTATAAAAATATATTAAACAAATTTTGAATCCATGCCGCAAAAATTTCCATAACTAGTTTCTTTATAATTCAGACTTTATCAAAGTTATATACATTGACTTTACGATTTACATATATAAACTTTGAGCAAATCATAAACAAATATTCTACAAAGTATGAACTACTAAATATGAAGACACTCATAATTATCCGATCAAGTTTACTTAGTATGAAGACACCCAAGCAATAAAGTTATAACAAAAAAATATAAATTTAAAACTAAAGAATATAGTTGAAATAATTAAATTAAAATAAAACCAATTTTTTTTTACTATTTTTCGAAAAATATCTTACCGAAGAAGACACGTCGATGAAACCAGTCTGCTTCAACCTCAACTCTATCTTGTTATAAATATAAAAAAAAAAAAAAAAAACAGGCTAGAGCACACATGTAGACCACGACATTTGTGTTTCTTAGAATTCAATTTCCATTAAAGGGAATTATTGTCATTTAAATATTAATATTTTAATAATTCTATTTTTTTTAAATTACTTTAAAAATATTATAAATTATCATAACTAAAAATTTTAAAAACATATAAAAATTTATGGTCAAATAAAAATTTGTTTGACTCTTAAAATTCTATTCACATCACATAAATTGAGACAACAAGGATAAAGACATTTTCAATAATTTATATATTTAAAAATTGTGTTAAAATATTATAAATATATATATATATATATATATATATAGAGAGAGAGAGAGAGACTTTCAAATCCTATATGTATCACATAAATTGGGATAAAGTGAGTAACAATATTGAGGTCGTGACATATAAAAAAATTATGGTCAAGAAAGAAATTTGATTTACCGACCCTCTAATTTAATTTGTGCCACATAGATTGAAACATAGAGAATAAAGACATTTCCAATAATTAAAAAGGCATTTTGAACAATTTATATATTTACAAAATACGTTAAAAATATTATAAATAACAATAATTAATAACTTAAACTAATTTTAAAAGATTACGATTAAATAAATATTTAATTAACTCCTAAAATTCTATATATATTACATAACTGATAACTTGGGATAGAATAATATATACTCATATTGAACTCGTGATGACACAAAATTCTTCATCTAGTATAGTATAATAAGAGAATTATTTTCGTTTTTAGCATGCTCCTTTTATTGTTGTTCCTTTCAAATATATTTTCTTAGGTTATATTATTTTCTATATGTAAATCCTTCATTATATTATTACCGAACTAAATTCGACAATAGTGTAATTCACCTACTAATTATTTTTCATTGAGAAGAAAATTAAATCAAAAGCACTTCACATTATTTCCGTATAAATTCATTGCCTCTTCATTTTTCTCCTATTATAGATTCACAAATTTCATTATTGTAAAAAAAATTCATATCCTTTTCTCTGACTATTAGTTTACAGGATTTTATGTCTAAAGTTGTTTGATATATTTGTATAATTTTTACGTCAAAGATCGTATTTATAATTGTGTGCCCAATATATAATATTATACAACAATACATTCGGAGAGAATTATTATGTATACAGTATAATGTATCAACCTTATGTAAAATATTATTTTTTTCCAATTAACTATAACTATTATTTTATAACTGAATTATATTTTTGACATTATTTGTTTATGTCATTTGAAAAAAAAAATATGTACTTTCCATGTACTTTTGCTTAAATTTAAATTTGACACATCCATTAGGAAAACAATTATTGTTATGACTATTTTACCATATTATTTTTATTAGTTAATGTTTAGTATTTTAAGTCCTGGAAAATGATTCGAAAAATGAAAAATTAATACTAAGGGTAAAACATGGGAAAAAATAATTATTTTTTCTTGATACGTTAAAAGTGACAAGTAAAAAAATATTTTTGAAATAATGAACAACTAAAAATAAATCAATAGAGTGTTAGATACATGTTTATTTTGATTGTTACTTAAATTTTATTGTATTGTATCGTTTAATTTCATTGTTGGATAACGGCGAAAAAACTCATTTTGTGCAATGACCGATTTGGTGTGATTGCATTGTTATCTTAATATTTTCTTCCCATTTTGTTTTACATAATTTTTTTACTAATTCTATTTTTATCTTTTACCCTACTTTCTAAAGTAGTTCTATCACCTACCCTACTTTTCTTGTAGGTTTATCAATCAATTATGAATGTGTGACATTATGTAACGACGGAGAATGATATAATCTATTAAAACATTATATTTATTAAAACAATAAAATATAATACAATACAATATAATATGATACATTATAAAACAATATGTAACAACCATCCAAACAAAGTGTTACACAAATATGAGTTAAATCATGCATTTATACACGAAGTATAAACTAGAGAAAATGACCAAAATGGTTCTTAATGTTTAATATATTTCACTTAAGTGAAATGATCTTTCATATATGATAAATGTGTTCATTTTGATCTTTTACCCTAAACCTAATAGATTTATCAAAAAAAATATTAAATTTAATTATGGACCCCACGTGCTAACCAAATCCACCATTGTTGTCTTCTTTGTCAACTCCAAGGAAAAACTTCATGAAATCTAATATCATTATCTCCACTTTTTCTAACAAATTTTACTTATTTGTCACGATCCAAACTACTGGACAGTGCGGGGATCTACTCTAACACCTAGATAGGAGAACCCTTACCACCCAATTTAAAATTGATGAAATAGAAATAAACCAAATTTAATTTATCAACTTATTCAATTATAAAAATCAATTGTCAACGTTAACAAAATACACAGTCTTTGAAAAATACCTAAATCCTCCGATAGGGACGACTAGTCTAAACATGTACAAGAGAGAATACAATATATGAGAAATAAGGCATAGCTCCCACCACAAAAAAATAAATAAATAGAAGTTGTAAGATGTCATCGTCATCTTCACCTAAGAAACATCATTGATTCTGCAATCAGACTATGTCAAGTGACATAGCAAGAATAGTATCAGTACAAACAACATGTACTTGTAGACATCATTGGTCGACCCAAATCCACCACATAATAACATGAACATAATTAGAAGAAAACATAAGACTTAAACTATCCATTTCTAATCCCTTAGCCATCGTCCTTACTACCGAGTACTACCACTTTGGATTACACACTATATCCCCAAGTTACCCACCTCATTCCACTGCCAACACCCTCATTAAGAGTCATTTCCCTTCTGAACTTTTCATCGCCTAATCCTTTTATCATATATTGACTTTCCAAACTACTCATTCAACCAACACCAGAGTCTTTCTTATTGAATCCACTCCTAATCTCGAATCCACCAACTAATTCTATTGACCAGTAAAACTCTTACTTATTTTCCTTAACTCAACTCTCACATGATTCAACACCTGTCAAGTAATATGTATCATCCAAGGATCCTTGAAACATCATCTACAATATCAAACAAGCAATCTAGATCTACATAAAAATCACCATAGCCTTTAAATGCAATCCGGCTATTCGGGGATCTAATAAATAAATTTAGTCCATAAACGAAACCAACATATAGAGGACAAACAAACATGCATAAGTGTTAAACCTGAGCTAACTTAGTAATTTACACCGATGTGGTACCTAAGCCAATCATAAACTCCTACTTATTTTCCTTAACTCAATCCTCACATGATTTAACACCCCACAAGTAATATGTATCATCCAAGGATCCTTGAAACAACATCTACAATCTCAAACAAGCAATCTCAACCTACATAAAAATCACTCCAGCCTTTAAATGCACCAATCCGATTATTCAGGGATCTACATGTAATAAATACAACATAATAAACAAATTAAATCCATAAACGGAACCAACAAATAGATGACAATCAAACATGCATTAAGTGTGATACCTGAACTAACTTAGTAATTTACATCGATGTGTATGGTACCTAAGCCAATCATATAGATATTCCTTGTCATGGTATCTAAGCCAACCAAATATGTATCAGGTGTAGTACCCCCATCCAATCAAGAAATATCATGTACCAGTGGTGGTACCTGAGCCAACTGACAATCACATATCACAATCACAACGCATAAGTTCACACTTGTCTATCCAAGTAAACACATTCATTGCATGAGACTGACATAAGCTAACATCCCAGTTTATATTCTTTCCACTCCCTAGCCATATATTATACAGATAATGCTAACAAAGCAGTTAAAAAACACATATAATATGAACGGTAAACAAAACAATCATTACCTCTTCAAAAGATTCCATCAAAACCGTTTTCAGCTCATAATTCGACTACCCACAATTAACCTCTCCCGGGATAACACCCAACAATCATCATAAGGTCGATATTAGCTAATCAAGTCCATTACCATCCCAAATAACAATTAACAACTCACTTAACCATTCAAACTCTGTGTTCAAAAGCTTAAACATGCAATTTTATGATAACTTACATGGTATTATGTAATTAAAGATATGTCTAACTACTCAGTTAAGCCTAGCCTACCTGCATGTAGGGTTGGGCATAATTTGGTTCAAATAAAAAAATATCGAACTAATTTTTTTAATTTCAGTTTCAATTTTTTGATTTAATCAATTAGTTTCTATTTTAAATTTTAAAATTTAGGCAATTCAGTTTGATTATTGATTTTTGATGAATTTTTTTAGTTAACAAATAAATCAAATTTTATTTAATACATGTATATTTTATATACAAATACAATACATAACGAGCAAGACTGAAGTATGACCAACGAGCGATGCCAATTTCCAGGCGTCGATCATTATTCTCACAATCTGATAAGTTTTTTTTTTTATAGTTTTTTTAATGAATCTGGAAGTATCAGAAGGGTTTTCACAGTTTGATAAGATTTTTTCCCATTTTGTAGTATGGAACTGGAAGAATTAAAACTTAGAAGTCAGAAGGGTTTGCGAATAAAGATTACACTATACATAGATATGGAGTGTGTCTACTTAAGATAAAGGACCCAAAATAATATTCAAACAAAAAAATCAAACCAAAATAAACTGAATTGAGATTACAAAAATCGAACTGAATCGAATTTATTTCAGTCATTTTGGTTAATATTTTCATCAAAATGAAAATTAAAAAATCAAATCGAATTTTGCAAACCAAACAGAATCGAATTGATTGAATGTCCAACCCTACCTGCAAGCCAATAAGTTGTTGAAGAAGTTTGAAACACGAGTTTCCGATTCTATAGAGCGAATTCTAATGGACGTGGAACAAAATTTCATACGTTTTGATCCTCCTTATGCTGAAAGCCTCCCCTCCCGTGTTCTAAAGCTTCGAGCAGGTTCAGATTTATTTTTTTAAAACCCTCGTCTATTTTACTAATGAAAAGTGGGAGAATTTTTTTTAAATTGTATTTTTTAGTGTGTGTTCCCGTCAGTCCCGCTATAGAGGTCATGCAACCTTTATAGCGATGACACCGTAGAGGGAATATTTCCACTATGATGGACTGGCGTCAGTCTGAATCAAATTTAAAATCCAAAATCTTCATCCAATTTAAATTGATAGTGTATTTCAATTTTTTTTGAAATTCTGCACGAGGTGCCTTTCAATGACGAAATAAGTCGTTATAAAAGATATTAATTTACTTATCGTTTGTCCCTGAATGATTATTAGGACGGAAGGAAAAAGAAATTGATCGCAAAATTGTCATTTGGTTTTTGACAAAACCACAAGAGTAATTAATTTTTACACGAATCATAAAACGTTACAATATCCCAAGTACCCAAGTATACCAAACCCTTGCTAATAATCGGGTTAGAGAATTAAACAAACGAAGCAACAAAATATTTTCACACCCACAGACCTGCTATGGTGTCCATCAGTCTCATCTAAAGCTTTCATGTGATTCATGTCGTTATCAATAAGGAAAAAGGAGTAAAAACTGCTAGAGATCATCATTGTCGTCACTTATAAAATATCACTGATCCCGCAATCAGACTATGCAAGTGACATAACAAGAGTAGCGTCGATACAAACAACACATACTAGTAGGCCCCATCGACCGATTCCAATCCACCACATAATGACATGTAAATAATTAGAAGAAAACGTAAGACTTAAACTATTCATTTCTAACCCTTTATCCATCGTATTTACTATCGAGTACTACCACTTTGGATTACATATTATATCCTAAGTTACCCACCTCATTTCACTGTCATTTCTCCAACTAAGAGTCATTTTCCTTCGCAATTGATTATCACATAACTCTTCTAACACATATTGACTTTTCAAACCACCAATTCAGCTAACACCAGAGTCTTTCCTACTGAATCCATTCATAATCTCAAATCCACCAACTAATTCTATTAACCAGCACAACTCTTACTTCTTTTACTTGACTCAACTCCCACACGATTCAATACCCAAGTAATCGAACAACCCAAAAGTTCTTGAAACATCATCTACGGTATCTAACAAGCAATATTGACCTATACAAAAAATATCCCAACTTTTAAATGCACCAATTCGATCACTCAGGGACCGAATTTGATAAACACAATGTAATAAGAAAATTCGGTGCACTCATTAAACCAATACACAAAGGACAATCAAATATGCACCCGACGTGGTACTCGAGTTAAACGTTAGTAAACTGTACCAGCGTAGTATTAGAGACAATCATATAGATATTTCATACCAGGCATGATACTCGAGCCAATCGAATATGCACCAAAATGATTTCACGTCATTCAAGAGATATCAATGTACCATACGTGATATCTGAGTCAATCGACAATCACATATCACAATCATAATCACAATTACAATACATAAATTTAGAGTTATACACCCAAGTAAACACATTTATTACATGAGGCTGAAACAAGCTAACATCTCATTTATACTCCTTCCACTCCCTAGCCATATATTATATAGATAATAATAATGAGCAGTTAACAAACATATATAACATGAATGAAAATTAAAATAACCAATACCTACTCTAAAAGATTCCTTTCCGACCATCTCCAACTTATAATTCGATTACCCAGAATTCACCTTCCCCAAGATAACACCCAACAATCATTATAAGGTCAACATTTAGCTAACAAAGTTAATTACTATCTCAACAAAATAATTAACAACACATTTAACCATCCACACACTGTGGCCGAAGGCCTATACGTGCAATCTCCTGCTAACTTACATGGTATTATATAATTAAAGACAACTCTAACTACTCAATTAAGTCTAGCTTACGGGGATGCCAATTAGCTGTTGAAGAAGTTTGAAACACGAGTTTCTAACTTCGCGGGGGTGAATTGGTGTAGATCGGAATTCATGGATTTCGATCCCTTGCCCTCAACTGTGGGGGGGGGGGGGG